>NJDC01004269.1:301863-379427 GCA_002245475.1 Calephelis virginiensis
CGGGATCATAAGAAATATGCACACGGAACACGGCAAAGGCGAGTAGTGATACTATGTACCAAAGAGAGTCAATTGCTACACGGCATTCTTTCAACTTTTTTTGTACTACATACGGCTATAGCTTACTTTATTTTGGAATTTTATTATAATATGTGTAATGGGGACTCCCATTTCCTAGTCCTCCTTCCTTGCATCACGCGTGGACAGATAGACCAATTTCGCTAAAACATTTTTTGTTGTGTTAGTTACTGTCAGAAGAAGGTTTAAATGAAAAAAAAATATTATTCATAATAAATTCAGGACAACGTCGGCTCAGCTAGTTTATTAAGTATTTTATTTTAAATGAATTTAAGAAAACTCTTATTTGTAAAATTTCGTAAAAGCAACTTCTGGAGCTTTTAATCTATTCTCAAGCAACATTGGTCACTTCCGACTAGGTGAACACCTTGCTCGTTTACTTCTTCGTACTTATATAGAACAGATATAGTAATAGTAACTTAATTAAGATTGAAATTTTAGAATCCTGAAAATAAAAGAATACAATATTATTTGATTTAAAATTATATTAAAACAAATGAGATGTAATTGTAAAATTCAAAATGTTTAAGTATCTTTTATTAAAACTAAGAACCATCTCGATCAGGTAAAATATTAAAAAAACAAATGTTTGTTATGATGCCTCATAACACGTTTCGTAAAACCCAAAATACTCCTCTTTTTTGATAGCGGGTTAAAAATCAATGTGTGAAATCAGTGAAAATTGGATTTGAAATTTATGATTCTCTTTTCTAAATATCTCGAAAAAATATTCTAAATAATTGAAATTTCAAAATTCCATTCGATTATTACTAATGAAAGTAAGAAAACGTATCTTTAATGTACTAAAATCTGTAAAAAAAATAAATTGAATTTTATGATTTCACTCTCTCGTAATATCCAGTAATGTTCATTGATATTGCAGTCTATTCGGTATGTAACAGCCTATTTGGCAACAAAAGCAACTATTAACAACACGTTGTGTTGAACTTTATTGAAAGAAATTCACAAGTTTCAACATGAAGTTTAGAAATAAAATAGATAACAGACAGTTTTTTTTTCAATACGGGATGTAGACGGTTGTAAACACTAGTTGTTAAGATTGGTGTGCCACCGTCTGGAGCGTAGATTTAATCCAATTTTAATGATAAGCGTGAGACAGAAACAAAGTGTTTTCTAAGATTAACTTAATTGGAAGGCTTGTTTACAACTGGTTAGACCTCGATTATTAAGAAAATCCGATAACAGTTATTAAGAACATTTTTGGAAAAAATGAAATAAAGTAGCCAAGTGCGATTTGAACTTGCTCTTAAAGGATAAATAAAGATAAATAATATATTATATTGACCATGATAGCAAGTAACATTTGACTATAAGTCTCAAAATCTGATATGATTATTTTTTAATTAATGACTTAAGGTATATCTGCGATTATTGGGGTATTGTGAGTTTGATTTGTATGTATGTGCATAAGTGTGTGTGCATCTATGCGTGTGTGTATCGGCCCGTGGCAACATAACTTTTAATTGAATGAGTCGATTTCGATGCGGTTTTTTGTGTTGTTTGAAAGCTTACGAGATCAAGATGGTTCTTAATTACAGTAATGTTTTGTCAGGTTTCCATTAGGATTTTTGAGTCTTGGGTTGTTAAAGACCTATCTATGTAGCTATAGGTTATATTAATTTAAATCTATTTAAGTTTAATGAAAAAATACTATTTTTTCGAATTTCATGTATAAGAAGCGCCCTCTCCCATGTTTTTCTTTTTTGTAGTGAAGCTTTAATTGTTTATTCATAAATAAGCTTTTACTTACGAATGTAAACGAATATGTCGAATTTATAATTTTTTTGACAATCAGCTTCGAAATTTAAAAAAAGTAATTTAGTGTACAATATTTTTAAAGCCTAATAGCAGTTGTCTCAACAAAAGATGTGATTTTCGTATTACAAATACGGGTCGGAGCGGAAAGGACAGGGGATAACCATCCGACATGGGAATAAGCGGTCCTGACCATTTGTTTGAGGACTGCGCGAATTGAACTCGACAAAGGATTTATATGAAAAAACCAATGTCCAATATAAGCACCAAAATGAAATTTAGATTGATACAAATATTTTTATTGAATGTATTTCTTACGTGATTTAGGTAAAACTGGTTTTAAAATTTATATTTCAAATAACAAGTGTGATGAATTTCTAAATATATTTTGTGAAATTTTGTTTGTAAGAAATTTTCATTTAACAGCAAACTATTTTTGAGTTGGTTCATATATTTGATATAACTTTTTTGTATATTGTAGTGTACAAATTATGAAATCTCAAACATTCTGTTCGTATCTTCACTATTTATTATATAAAATTCTCGTATCAAAGTGTGCGTGATTAAACTCCAACAAAACGACTTGACCTATTTTCGTGAAATTTTGTGAGCATATTGAGTAGGTCTGAGGATCGGCCAACATATATTTTTCATACCCTTAAGTGACAAGGGTGATTCGCCCTACTAAAATCGTATTTAAAAAAGTGGCAGAACAACGTCTGCGGGGTCAGCTAGTATTCTATAAAAAACAAAGTCGCTCTGCACTGTCTGTCGCTATTTATGCTTAGATTTTTAAAACTGTGCTACAGATTTTGATGCTATTTTTGCTATTGTTTAGATAATTTACTTCCGTAGGTTTACGTATACAACGCATTAGAATTAAGTATTTGTATGCTAGAGAAAATTCCATATTTTGTAACGAAGCCGTCAAAAATATAATTTTCGGTCACTTAAGTTGCATGCGCCGCGCTGGCTAAACCGTTTCTGATTCGTCAAAATAATGCGCTACGGAAATGTAAACTGGAATATGGGAATAAAAAGTCTGCAAAAAAGGTGGCAATAGCATTTATCAGTCTTCTAAGGTTGACTTACAGAATCCATGTTAATCTCTAAAATATGTTTAAAACTATCTTATTTTCAAAGGCTAATTTCTTGAAATCGGTATTAATCCTTATCCACATAAATATCTCAATTACCTTTGCCATTTAATGTAGATCAAAGTTGCTCTTTAAATTTTTCATTTAAATGAGCACTTTAGAAGTTATCACAGATTCAAAATTACACGCAATTGGATGGCATCGAACAAAGTACCTCTTGCGACGCTTATTGCTTGTGAAATGCCGCGGCCGCGGGTCGGCGAATTGTTTTTAGGTCCGACTTTCGAAAAGTCAGAGTAGCTAAGGTGAGGTTTCGAACAATTAGGGGTGCACATAAGGGATCCTACTTCTTATATCTACACCATGCATTAAAGAAAAAAATAACCAGGTAAAAAGTAAATAAGTAAAAATGTAGTACCTTCATGAATTTAGACTTTCCAAACATAGCAGGAAATCTTCACGGTATGGGGAAAAGGGAATTGTTTTACTCCAAAATTAACGCATGCGAAGCCTGCGGGCAAAAGCTGGTGATTTATTAGTAATCGAATCAAGGTACGAACAACGTTTATACGATTAAAGAAAGAGTAACAGATTTAGAATTTTATTTTATTATTTAATGATCACTTAAGATTGACGGATATATCATTATTGATATATTATAGTTGCTAAACCGATTTTGTTAAAGGTACATACAAATTATAAAAGAGCAGGCAAACGGGCAAGTGGGTCACCTGAAGGAATATTTGCAGCACCAGGAGTATCACAGATGCATTGTCGACTTTTAAGGAATAAGTTCCCTCTTATCTTAGTAGTATAGTAGTATCTTCATGCCCATACAAGCAAGGCACCCACGACTAGCCGAAGGCACTAAGTCCCATAATGTGATAGGTGGCAAGCCTATCGCCAACCGGGCACATTTCCAATCCCGACCAACATTTTTTTTAATTAGAAAATTGGAAAATACCAATTTACTTTTTGTTGGCCGACCCGGGATTCAAACCCGGGACCTCATGCAGTCAAGTCCAACACCCGGACCGCTAGACCACAGAGGCGATCAACCTCTTTCTTGAAGGTTGATAAGACATATCCTTTTAGGAATAATGCCTTTGTTAAATGATGACACAAAGTTATTATTTATTACACACATTTGTAGTAGCTTTTGTTACAAAGACGATACACGTTTTCTTACATTTTTTTTCTTTTAACTGTTTTATAACATTCCACATTTTCTGTCTTATAAATAAACAATGACTAAAGTATGAGTAGAGTTAATTTGAGATTATAGTCAGTATCACAGTAGTAAATACTGCAATATCAGGTTAAATATTGGAGTTCTATAGTGTGTGATTAATATTTCGGTTTACAAATATCGAAACTCTCAATTTTTACGTATTTTTAAAAATCTGTTGTAAATGCTATAATAAATAAATAGTAATTAATAAAGTATCAGTTCTTATTTTCATAAACTAACATTTATAAAAGGTCTATAAAACTTACACTCAATGGATAGTGTAATGTAACAGTAGTCATAATATTTGATACATAACGGTCTAGCAATTCAGTTGTTGGACTTGACTGCATGAGGTCCCGGGTTCGAATCCCAGGTCGGGCAACAATAAGAAAATTGGGTTTTTTAAATTTTCTAATAAAAAAAATGTTGCTCGAGAACTGAGATTTATTAGCTTATAATGTGCCTAAATCTATGTAATGGCTCCACCTTACGGAATCGTTTATATTGCGTTACATTTAAACAATCTCCTTCAAGCAGTATACATATTATAATATATAGAAAACTTAAGCACAAAAATTTGTTGCTAGCTCGCCGACTATTAAGAGCAGTGTAATATTTAAAACCGTCTACACCAGAAAACGCCATAATTGTGTCATTAACATATTGACGTTTAAAAATTAAAACCGTAATGAGTTCTGCTCTTTAAATTTCATGTAAACCATATTCGGCTGTTATTCTGAGGACTCTCATGTTAATACTCTATATGGTTGTTATAATTAAACACTTGAAATTGAAAGTGGTTATGTGGATACATGTAGGCTGACGCAAATGTAAAATGAGCCCTTTTTATTTATTTGATTTTATGATATGACCACTTTTATACGAGTATAATAGTAGGGGAAGCCAAAAGGGGATAAGGGCATTTACTAAAGTACGTCAGATCATGTTAAAGGAGATATCTTGTACTATTTAAAAAGAAGTATCTTCACGCCCATATCCCCGAAAAGGTAGGCAGAGGCACACCCACGACTAGCCGAAGATACTAAGTCCCACAATGTGATAGATGGCAAGCCTATCGCCAACCGGGCGTTTTCTTTAAAAAAATCTACTTTCTTTATATAAATATTGTTTTGTGCGTTAATGTATATCTATTTTGTAAAATTTTCCCTTTAAGATTTAATCGGGTCAAAACTGGAATAATAATGTATTAAAATTAACATCGCCTCTGTGGTCTAGCGGTCCGGGTGTTGGACTTGACTGCATGAGGTCCCGGGTTCGAATCCCGGGTCGGCTACCAAAAAAGAAAATGGGATTTTTCCAATTTTCTAATAAAAAAAATGTTGGTCGGGATTGGAAATGTGCCCGGTTGGCGATAGGCTTGCCACCTATCACATTGTGGGACTTAGTGTCTTCGGCTAGTCGTGGGTGCCTTGGTTGTACCTCTGCCTACCTCTTCGGGGATATGGGCGTGAAGATACTTCTTCTTCTTCTTAAAATTAACATAATTATTGATAAAAAACTGACTTAGAAGAGCGATGTTACAAAATAAAAATGTATTCTGTTGTTATGAATACATTCTGCAAAACGCCTCGGTAGTCGTAAGATAGCGAACATAAGATATCAAATTAAGTGCAGAATTGTCTGCGGTAGTTTGGGCAAGAGGAATGAAGTCGATCGTGAAGTATGGGGTAAAAAATCTTTATGTACATTTGAGAAGCGCTAGCTTGGTGTCGTGAAGACGGAACATCTGAAATAAAAACAAATATGAAATGTGTACATATTAAACGCTTTCTTTTTAATGAATCAAATAAAATATGTTGTAACTAATCACAAAAGTTAGATGACTGTTTCTTAATCAATTAATATTATGATGATCATAATCGGCAACGTTGCTTGACCTACATTTGTCGTTCCCTAGGCTCAAAGGTACCACACTATAAAATAAATACCATTTATCTTCTTAGAGAAAATAAATGAATATTTTGTTCCTGACTCGGCGACTACAACAGATATAGTGGAGCTAGTATTTCATATTTACGTAAATTTAAATTGCAAGAAACCTTAAATAAGTTTTTTTAACTGACTTAATTCAATTAATTTTGTAAATTACTTGAAACCCGTGACGTCGTAACCATCTCCTTTTGTAGAAGAAAATTTTCGCATTTCCTTGGCGACTGCCAGTTTATAGAGGTATTTTTTTATGTAAGGAATCAGCAAACGTAGACATGTGTCTCGTGGTGTTAAGAGACAACCGTGGCCTATAGATGTTTTAGGTGCATCGCTGTCCTGTAGCCAGAATGATAGGCTAATACTGCAAGTCTACAGGTTACCCCACTCTCCGGGAACACGACATTGTCAATGGTGGCAGGAATATATACCCGAGTATGTTGTCTATTTAAACTATGCTGGCTCTTACAAGTTGCCTGGCAGAAAGGCAGACGGTCTTTTCTGTTTTTGTCCAGACCTACACGGTTATAATGTTTGATCTTAAGTTTTGCTCCAACATGCTCCAAAACAAATTACTAAAAGCGATACTATTATGAAGTATCATAATTTCACAGAATATTGGGAACTAAAAAAAAAACAAAGACTGCAGGTTTCATTACTCATTACAATTTTTGAAGTGAAAACTTCCTAAGCAGCGTTGCGCATTTCTTTTGGAATGGGTAAAAACTTCTAAACTCGAGTCAGATCGTCAGAACGTAAGACGGCGCACTGCGCATGCGCGAATAAGACGGCGCGAGATCTAAAATAAAAAAGAGATTCATTGCTGTTTTTGTATTGCTTGGATATTTCTGAAGAGTATAGGATGCGCAATGGGTAACACGCCACAATATACCTACCATTACATTCTCACAGATAGCAGATACGTATAATATCAACAAACATTGCTCTATTTGTTCCATCTTGAAAATAAGATTTATGTGTAGACGATCAATGTTCGATGTACAAATATATGATGACACTCCTAGTCAAGTTTCCTCCTAGTTTTGTCAAGTCAAACGCAGATTATTGATATGAAAATAATATTTCTGCATAAATGATAGTACTTTCATACTGATAATTAAAGCAATTCGTGCAAAATTATTCCCTAACCATTCCAAAATATCAAATATGCACAACGTTAAAATTCAAGTTTTCACTTCTGCCTGCACTCTTGGAGTGCAATCCGTCTTT
Source organism: Calephelis virginiensis (assembly GCA_002245475.1). Taxonomy (NCBI): domain Eukaryota; kingdom Metazoa; phylum Arthropoda; class Insecta; order Lepidoptera; family Riodinidae; genus Calephelis; species Calephelis virginiensis. Next base: position 309,223 of record NJDC01004269.1, read on the forward strand.
TTTTTATTATAAAAATATCCACAGCACGGGAAAAAGTGGAAAAGTAAAAATGTTGTGTCAGATTCGGATGAAATATGACATATCTTTTTGCCAAGACCTTAACTACAAACTGCTTTTTACATTGAACAGGAAGACATATGTCAAGTTGAGGAAACCAACGGAACTAACTGTACTTACATAATATTACTAGCTGTCCCGGCGAACTTCGTTCTACTCGTTCCGTTTGTGTGGGACAATTTAAAATGTTGTTTTCCTAGTTTCCTGACAGTTTTTCCCGTAGAATGTAGAAACTTTAGGGTTACATTATATTTTAGTGCGACATCAAAAAAATCTATTCGAAAAAAAAAAGTATTTTGGCTATGGCCTTATCACGTAGTGATATGAGAAATAAATAAGAACTTACTCTTATTTCTACCGAGTAAGCATGTATAAAATTTAATCAAAATCGATTCCTTGGTTTCGGTATATAGTAGCAAAAACTGTTACACGAAATTATTATAATACACTCATTTGTTTATATACTCGCAAGAAAAGTAATGCACTTTTGGTCTTTATGGCAAATATTGGTTAGGGTGGCCAAAAAATAAAATAATATTACCCATCACATATTCTGGCATTCCTCACTTAAGATGCTACGTTGACATTTTATCTTCGGCCATAAAATAGAAGACTTTTCCGGAATTAATTCTTATTGCTTACTATCCGACCCGGTGAATTTCGTTCTGCCATTGAACGCTATTTACATTTAGTGAGGGAAAAGTACAGTATTGCTTTCCTTATTTTTCTTGCACAATGAATTTCCCAAATTCGTGTGATAAATATCTAGATGTTTGTATTTTTGGGTCTGGATGTTTAAATTTATTCTAGTATTCGTTTAAAAAAATCTATGTAATAGTATCATTTACTAAGAGCTATGATACGATCATGTACATTTTTCGTACTTTATGGTGAGGTTTGTTCAAATATTTACTAAATAACAATATTTTAAATATTTCAACAAAAAAAGATAATCAGTTCTTTGTAATACGATATACTTTCGCACGGTACCGAGGAGTTCGTATGAACGCCGATTCTTGTCACTAAAACCGCGATCATGACTAGACGATAAAGTTCTGCGACAACTTACCCGTTTTGATACCACCTTACTTACCTCTATAATGTATTTTATCAACTAGACGTAGTTTCGATTAAAATATATCATATGTTTCTTTTTTAAAAAAAAGTATCTTCGCGCCCATATCCCCTAAGGGGTAGGCAGAGGCACAACACAACAACGACGGGACGTGGACGGGCGCCCACGACTAGCCGAAGACACATATCGGTCCCACAATGTGATAGGTGGCTATCCTATCGCCAACCGGGCACATGTCCAATCCCGAGCAAAATTTTTTTTTATTAGAATATTGGAAATACCACATTTTCTTTTTGTTGCTAGACCCGGGATTCGATCCCGGGACCTCATGAAGTCAAGTCCTACACTTGAACCGCTAGACCACATAGGCGATTAAAGATTATTTTTGAACGAAGGTTTTTTTGATGATTGATTTGCAAAAGATGTTCTGTCGTGTAAACCAAGGAGTAAGATATGGCGCCACTAACTACTCTGTTCTGCAAACTGTAAACAAATAATGTTTTATAATTTTTAACCCTAGAGCACTGATGTAACTTTTTTACTGCTTTACACTACTCATCTTGGGAGGCTACTTTTTGAAATTAAATAGTTTTTGTTAGGATTTTTTTTTAAGAAATATATGTTTACATAATAGGCCAACTTCTTATTTTTTTAATTTTATAAAAAATAGTATCTTTTCTCAATCAACACAGTCTTAGATAGTGCTGTAAACTTAACACTTACGTAACTTTTTTTGGTAAAACAGATATATCAAAAAAGAAAAAAAATTACATTTTTTTACATAAAAATCTAAAAACCAACCATTTTTCTAATAGAACAATATCAGTATGATAAAATGACTATAAAAAACAAATAGTTAGCATGACAATTTTTATTACACATAAGTTTATAATCAGCCACTTTTTTTTATAACAAGAGAAACAATTAGGCGATCGATGTCCAAGCAATATGGTTTGTTACATTTAATAGGTATAGTAACATACAATCATGTGTCTTTTTTGCAGGACAGGAGTTACACATGCTTCTTTTTCCTATTTTTATGACTATATTAATATAGTCTTCGACTTATAAATGGAAAACTATTTAGAAGTCGAAGACTACGATTCGGATTTTCACTACCAGAGTCTAATCTACCTCTTCCACCAAATATACTTCTATTTGTCTATCGTTTGGATTCATCTGTAAATAAAATTTACATTTGTATAAATATAATTAACACGAATCAAGTCAAAAACTGCAATAATCATAAAGAAGTCCATGAAAGAATAATAATTACCTTTAATACTAAGGGTCATCTCCCAGGCGATCTAAGGCTCTATCACTCTGAAAAGACGAGAGCCTGAAAGACGCGCGACCGTTATCCATCTCGTCGTTGTATGTACGCAGTTGAGAAGAGCGCGCGTGTCGCAGCGTTCACACGATTTGAAATTATGACGAAAAAACTATGAGGGTGCGGCCTCCAGGGCGATGATTAGTACTCTAGGGTTAAACTAGACCAAATATAGCATTGAATTTTCGCAAAAATCTTGACAGGAAACGAGAACGGGATGATACTTTGAGCACAATTTAACCGGAAAAGGAAGTCCCAGTGGAAACCTAACAGCAAAAAATATTCCGATATTTTTATTTGGCGTGGTGATCAGGTTAGAAATTTATTAGTTGATGTACAATTTATGGCACAACGTAAATATGACCCGACAGAATATTGTTTTTATTTCACATTTTTCCTCTGTAATACGCGTTCTTATAGTCTACCTATTTTGTCATAATTAGTAGTATTTATTTATAGTTCCTACATAAACTACTTTGTTAGAATGTTAGACTTCTTAATGTCGGGATATCAAGACCCTATCACCTGTTGGTGATAATCTTGTATCTTTCTCTTTTATCGTTATTTGACTCTTTTGCCAGTGCAGTTAGTCATAGATAAGTGACAAACTCTTACGTGTAATACGTTCAGTGTTCAGTTATATATATTGTCTTTGATATAACTTATATTTTTGTATTTGATTCCATTCGTTAATATATCCAGTCGTCGAAGTTTTCGATGGCTGTGATTATTATGGCAAACACAGCTTTCGGTGACAAATGTCCGCCAGGGGACATAAGTGACTAAATTATGAAAAATTGTAGGTTTCATTTGAACGATGCTCGTTTTGCCGATTTGTCGATGTCCTTTTATTACAAATGAATGTTCCATAAGTTAAATTTTTCTTTGGAATCGTTCAAATTTCTCCCCTGGCGAAGGAATAGCGTGTAGGTCATTTAAATGCATTGTAACATCGGATCCGATTCCCAAGATAGCTAGATCAGGTATTGCCGATATTTTTCCGTAAATATATGCTTTGTAGTTTGTTGTTCAACGATTTATTCTGCTTCAAAGGGGTATTTTATTTCAAAGTTGGGCGCTGTGTGCGACTGTTTGCCTTTTGCTTGACTATTCTCTGAAGATTGAGATTAAATTACAATATTCAAAGCTCCGATCAGCCTTTCATACGATTTTTAAGTCTTTCAAAATATAACTTGAAGAGAAAACGAGTACGAGAAAAACAATGCTTCAATCCATAAGCATTGTTTTTCTCGTACTCCCTGCTATTTTCTCAGTTTTCCATTTTACAAGAACTTTCTCCTGACGGTAAGTGATAACTAACACAACAAAAGTCGGTTCATCCCTTCGAAGGAATGAAATGACCACACCAAATAGAGATTTATCTTATATATAAAATTCTCGTGTCACAATGTTCGTTCCCGTACTCTGATGATTCTGGTAAACTGAATCCAGTCATATAAGATTATTATATCAGTATAATAAGTCTCAATTAGATGGTAGAGTATTGTGCAGCGGCTTTCATTACCTTTCTTGCTGCTAAAGCATCTTTGCGCGCTATTGTCATATTCCATGACAAACAGTAGACTTGCCCTTAAATCCCAGCAATACGTTACCCACGCATCAGTAAATTTAAACACATTTAAAGTGTCTTTGGACGTTTGTATCATCGCAAAAAGCCGCATATATTTTGTTCACTATCTTATAACATAAAAAATACAATTCTGAGCGAGTGATTTCTTCCCAAATGATACAGCTCCACTGGAGTGAAAGTGAATCGCAATCGTATCCGTATATATCAAACTTAAAGAGCGTGAATAGGAATGACTGGTTACTAAATCTCTATTGGATCAGAACTACGAGTTTCTTACAACAAACATATCGAGTCATGCGTGGATGTAACGCAACATTAGCAACGAAATGTGTCGAAAGGAATTGATTGATTTATTTGGCAATATATCTGTCACTCCGCATTGTTTCCGGTCATGAATTTATTATCAAGTATTTAAAGCGAACATTACTTTGCTTATCAAGTTTGCGATAGGATAGAAAGGTTTAGCAACAATGGAGACAGCTAACTAGTATCACCATGTATTTATATTATACAGCTATTTTTTAGTTTTCTTTTTTGTAGTTATAGTAGTTTGTTTTTATTTTTTTTATTTTTTAGGGTAAGTTTTGTCGTAGTTATTGAATTTTGTGTTTGTATCCATCGCCCATAAACACCTATAACATCAATGCTGTGTATGGGTGACTGTTGCCTCTGACGATTGCGAGTCGCCTGTTTGTATAAAATAAGAAGTCAATGTGAAAGCTTGTTATTAAACTAATGGGTTAACATATGCGCAACCATAAAATATATATTTACAACTAAATAGCAAACACAGCTTAGCACCCCTACTCAAAGTAAACGTCGATTCGAAACCTGGTTATCAATAAACGAATTTCATGAATGACATCTCAAGAGAATTGTCAAATTATTAAAAAATCCACGTTACAATTCTGAGTAGAAATTTTGACATATCTCAAAACGTTTACGCAGAATTCACAAATGAACTTTTTGTTGTTTCATAGCATCCAAGAGAATGATCGAAACGCGTCCATTTACTTATTTCTAAAACCTGTCACCGAACTTGAACGCTGCTACTTACTGAAATATTCCTTATTCGTAATAAGAGTATTTGTCGAAAGCGAACAACCTATACGTATACCGATTACTTATATCAACATATAGTTACTTAATTGACTTTACAAACTTAATAAGTAATGTACGTTTCGACTTGTCGATTCGAAAGCATAACAATTTCATATTAGGGGTACTTGTTTACAGTTAATCATTTCCAATACTAGTGGTAACAGTAAACGAACCGTTAACGTTGACATCGCGCCATATTTTGCGGGTACAGTTGCCAACTTAAATTGTAAGCCCCTTTTATATTGACAGGTGACAAATGAGATGACAGGTTACATTAGGTATCGTCGCGTACACATATTAATGAAGTTGTCTCTTTGAGTGATTGAAATGGCTACGTAAATAATCAATCTTAACATACAGTATACTAACATCCACACTCAGACGTTTATTATTTTTTAACCAGCTATTACGACATATCTATACAAAATTTTTAATTTATGGTAGATCAAATGTTAATAAAGTTTCTGAATGCAGCCGTTTGTGTACCAAATAAATATTTTCTGCGACATAAGACAACTAACAATCACGTGGCTTTCCTGATGTTAAGAGATTACTGGGCCTATAGATACTACATATGTTACAGGTATTTCGCTGTCTTAAGATGTTTTGCCTATTGTTAATAGTAATAGTATGTTATGCCCATTGTGCAAATCTACGACTACTTTACTCTCCAAATCGGAACACACTTTCATTATTGTAAAAGGCAAGTTAGGAGAAGCCCTACCCGAGCACGTTGCTGCACAGTTTCCCACCAGTGGTTCGCTTGGTAATGGTATACACTCTTCTTATGAATTACGTAGCAGTGAGACAGATGGCCCATTCTACTCAGAGGACCGGAGCATCACCTACCGGGAGGCGGACGATAGGGACTTGACTAGTTTCATTTAAAGTAAGACTGATGCTTAGTAAGCGAGGGATGTGACAAATCCATCGCTTGTAGTAGAATAATCTAGTCAGTCAGAGTAGGTTACGATTTGCTATTTTTCCTTTTCTTTGTTCATTATTCTCGCCTTTCATCATCACATAAACAAAATACTGTCATTAATTTTGTATGAAGACAGACATGTTTTACCACAAAAAAATTAGACAGGTGTAGACTAAAAACTGTCTATAATTGATATCCAAACAATAACGTTGACGTTGCAGCAAGTTATTGATTGAAAATCCAATTTTATGCAGTGTTTGGTAAGCCCTGTGTTTAATTTTTTTGTAAAAAGACTAAATCTAGTAGTATAGCAGTGTCTTCACGAAGAGGCACAAACAAATAGGACACCTACAACTAGTCGGAGACACGTAGTCCCACAATATGATGGGTGGCAAGCCTGTCGCCAACCGGTCAACTTTTTATTAGAAAATTGAAAAAGCACAATTTATTTCTGTTTGCCCGAAAGACTAAACCTTTTAGAGTTAATATAACTAGTGTAAGAATAGCCGTGCTATAAATCTTCGAACACATTACCAGAGTGTTTCTTATAATTTATAGACACCAAGATTAGTTATAGGTCCTTAGCCTTGAATCAAGTAGTAATTTCACGTAGCAATTTAAGTGGAATAGTACATCACAGCCCTAGGGCAGTAAAATAATATTATTTGGACGCAGTAAAACTGAAAAATACAGACTTCGCTTTCAATAATAATAAGTACAAAAAGATATAACATTTACCTCTATTTTCCTGGGATCCCTTTATCTGATTCAGTTCTTGGTGGCTATTAGACTATCTAGGTGGAACGCACTTTTGAATTAAAGAAATAACTATTGAAAACGGTGCAAAAATAACAGAGAAATACAAATGTTTCGTCAAAAATATGAACAGTGTTATTTAATTTATCATTCAGGCACCAACATAATTAATAACACCACGGGTATTGAGTAAAAAAATCCTATTTTTTTGTATAAAATATACCTAAAGGTTATACAAATTATGTTTGAAAAGCTAGAAAAAATGCTAAAGTGGCCTAAAAACTCCAAAATATTTACACGTCAGAAGCACAGTAATGTACGCGCGTGAAAAGGGTTAAGTTAACCCTTCAATACAAAATGTATTCCAAATCGACGGTCCGTAATACCGACCCTTGTAATATTATTAGCCATTGTGATTGTTGGATATGGCAATAGTTTTATTTTGTGTTGAATTCAATCCAACGAATTGGGAAAATTTGATGGACTTTGTTGATACTACATCCAAGCAATCATGCTCGTTTTGTCGCTATTCTGGGATATTGCTGTTTTGTACCAAAATTTAAGATTAGTTTCTAAAAGTTTTAATTCTTCCATCTAGACATTAGTTGTCGCATATGTTATAAATATGTAATATGTAAAATAGAAAATATGCATGTATGTAATCGCCTCTGTGGTCTAGCGGTCCGGGTGTTGGACTTGACTGCGTGAGGTCCCGGGTTCGAATCCCGGGTCGGCCAACAAAAAGAAAGTTGGATTTCTCCAATTTTCTAATAAAAAAAATGTTGGTCGGGATTGGAAATGTGCCCGGTTGGCGATAGGCTTGCCACCTATCACATTGTGGGACTTAGTGTCTTCGGCTAGTCGTGGGTGCCATGGTTGTGCCTCTGCCTACCTTTTCGTGGATATGGGCGTGAAGATACTTTTTTTTTTAGAAAATATGTAACAATTAAATCGGGAAATAAATCTACACATATAAAAAGTGGTGTTAGTATTACTATTTATAACTTAAGGCCGCCAGAACCGATTTGGGCAAAAACTTGATGGGGGATAGCTCAGAATCATGTGTCGTACAAAGAATCCTTTTTTAAATTCGTCTGCGAGGAAACTAGGAAAAATAACATTTTGATTTTTCTTATACAAATTTCTTATACAAATCGGATCGGAACGGGGAACGGGTGGTGGTAAAGGTGGTGATTTCTTACCGTCAGTACTAACTTGTAATTTTGTTTTACAGTTGTCTAGAACTCGAATTTAGAAATGTCCAAATTCAATCAATTTAAATTTAATAAAATTAATTTTTGATACTCAGAAAACTAATAAATAAAATACGAAGAATGCTACAAAATGAAACAATATTAATTAGTTATAAATTTGGCTACAAATCAAAAATTCAGATGTAACGTTGAAAATTGTCAACTTTGGAAGTTTGCACCTTTAGATCGCAGTAGTGTTGGATATGTACATTGGTACATTGGTATTGGTACACTTTTCTGGGTCTTCTGATATATTGATGTATTTTCACAGTTGCCTCAAATGAGTGAGAGGTATACACAGAAACAGAAAAATATTTTTCCAGAAGTTATTAGAAAATTTGCAGGTCTACAATGTATCAGTTGTAAATTTGTACTACGGAATACTAAGAATTAAATTGAATGAATTTTCGATTATATTTTTATAGTTGCCTCAAATAATTGACATGTTTTAATATGATGTACTAAAATCTTTTTTTTAAACCAATTAGAATATTTGTATCTCTAGAACGTGATATAGACGGGTTACGTAATACTTAAAAGAATAATGCTGCATATAAACTTATTCAAAGTTTTACATTGCTATATAGATATCGTACTCGTATGTATTGTTTTCATATATTGAGTTTAATCATTTTTTAGAAGCATAATAAAGTTTGTACCATCTTATCGTTTAGTAAACAGCATTATCAGTGTGACGTTTAGTTTTTCTGATTAAGAATTTTATTTAGAAAAAACCGATAATAATAACAAATTAATATAAAATACAGATGTAGGAATTTCATTTTCGGTACTCTCACTTCAGAAGATGACAGCGGAATGATGATTTACGAAATAATGGTTTAGTTCCATTTTGGACTACTAAATAGGTGACGTTGTAGCTCTACATCGTAGCACCAACAGAGCTATGCTACGGAATACTTAACGGAATAGCGGCCCACTCCGGCTTTGCACGGCTATAAAATATACATATAAACCTTCCTCTTTAATCACTTTATCTGTTAAAACAACCGCACCGAAATTGTTGCGTGGTTTTAAAGATTTAAGCATACAAAGGGACAAAGAAAGCGACTTTTTTATACTATGTTGTGATTATGTAAATTCACACAAAGAAGCTCAAAGAAGCTATTATTTTACAGCTGCTCTAAAAATGTGATATACTCGTAGATACAGTAAAATATTTTTTTCTAGAATGCCAAAATTTGTAGCTCTACGTCGTAGTCGAAATGTAGCTACGCTAGATTAAAATACTACAGAATAACTTTAAAGTTGACCCTGTGCTATTATTATTTGTTGCTTTTACTTCGAGGGTGGATGTCACCTCTTTGCGGGGGTGAATTTTAGTAAAATAAAGTACTGTGATGGATGAATAAATTTAAAGAAATTACTGTTATATAAAGTCGTTTCTTAATGTCAATACTTTTCAACCTATCCGCCCGTAAAAGTTTCAAAATTTTAAAGATAGAAATGTTTTCAGATGTTTTTTGCTAATAACGTAAACAGTTAGCGGAAAATTACGAAGAGTCTAAATATAGACTAAATAAACAAAATGGATTCATCATCCAAATCCATCAGATTTACCCGATACTAAGTAATAGCTTGTTAAAGGTTGATTCTTCAAGTAATTAATTCAAAATAAAACAACAAAGTGATTGAAATTCAAAGTAAAATAACCCCAACATTAACTAAGTAAGTTAAGTTTGTGTGTTGTGTTTCAATTTAATGTAATTTGTTTTACTTATAAAACCCTTTGTTTTTGTATGTGATTAAAAAATATAATAAAACTTCAATCCCAAAAATATATTACATCGACCCTCTAAGTTAAAACAACCAGTGGCATGGGGTCAATTTTGTAGTAATCTGTATAGAAACTTTGAATAATTTTAATGAAAATCCTAGCTTATTGGTAAAACTTTGTAGTATAACCGAATATCGTGTCTGCGGTCTGGACTGATTATATATAACTCTTAACATTTTGCGAGTATAATCATCATCAACTATTATTCTATTGTTACAAAAATTGGTGGTGGTGATGATAACGCCTCTGTGGTCCAGCGGTCTAGGTGTTGGATTTGACTTCATGCGATCTCGGGTTTGATTCCAATTCGATGTTTTTTTCAAGTTTATAATAAAACAATGTTGTCCGGGTTTTTATGTGAGCACGGTTAGCCACCCGTCACATTGTGGGAGTTAATGTCTTCGGCTTGTCGTGCTTGCCCTGGTTGTGCCTCTGCCTACCTCTTCGGGGATATGGACGTGAAGATTCTTAAGAAAAAACCGCGTTCGTCTTTTTTCCGAGCCGAATACACTAAGTCTCACAAACGTAGTGTCTTCGGCTAGTCTCGGGTGCCCTGATTATGCCTTGGCCTACCGCTTCAAGGATATGGGCGTGAAGATACTTACTTACTTACAAAAATCGGTATTCACAGTACAAACTTATTACTTTAATAGCACAATCGGTTCAAACACAAAATAAATGTTAGCCAAGGTAGTGTTCCAGTTTGGAAGGATCGACACCAGAAAACCTCAAGCAAGAGGATTAATGTCACAGAAAAATAATCAATATTTCTTAAATGATAATACTGTTCCGCATAAATTTAATAAGAAATTAGACTACTAGTTTCTCTTGTTATAGTATCCTCAGGGCTATTATAACTACAATAGTCATATTAATATAATATGACATAAAGGGTTTATGTGCCAGGTTTGGCCGGCATGATTTCTCTTGGGAATTAATCCGGAAATTAATTCGCTTGTTTGCCTTATAATAGGTAAAAATAATAACTGCTATTTGTGCTTGTAGCCAAAATTTCCTGTATTCATAAAATATAAAAAATAGTTGTATGTGTGCGGCGGCACGGGAGCTGTCAGCATGAGTGATTACTGAAGTTTTATTGAAGTTCTAAAGTCATTTACAAAACCAAAACACTTTTTGCTTAACTGCCTCGACTGTTTACGATTTTTTAATATTATCAATGAATAAATCAAATATATTTTAACACTATCGACAATTTTCTTCAAAAATATAAAATGCACAAAACTTAAAACGTTATTATTAATGTTAGGTAAAAGGTAGTTCTAGTATAAGTATAAAAAAGAAAGGTTAGAAATTAGTCTAGTAGTTTTCCCAAAATCTATATGTATATAAAAGAAAGTGAAGTTAGTTACACTATTTATAACTCAAGAACGACTGAACCGATTTAGCTGAAAATTGATAGGGAATTGGCTGACTTAGAAAAACAACATTTTAATTTTTCCTATACAAACTGAACGGACGCAACAAAGTTCGCGGGAACAGCTAGTTTTGCAATAAAAGACAAGTATGTCAAAAGAAGTGGCTAAGTACGAATCGGACTTGTCATTAAAAGGTTTTCTAGAAGCAAGCTTACATTAGATATACATTCAAAAAGTCTGTCTGTCTGTTACGTTTTCACAGATAAACTGCTGAACCGATATTAATTAAATTTTTATGCATGTGAAAACTCAAGTTTTAAAACATAGGCAACTTTTTCCAAAAAAGTAAAGTAGCTATTATACGTTAATGAAGTCGCGGGTTAACAGCTAGGTGATATTATAATTGGGATTGTATGGGCAAGTATATTTGACTAGATATTCTTAAACATTTTTAGAATTTTTTATTGTTTACATTAGGAACTTAGGATATAGATACAGATTATTAAGAATTCAGAAGATATTTAATTTAGGCGTAACAAGTTTTCATTAATATTTTTTTTTAATTTAAAACATTTTTTTAATAAATGTAATTGTTTATTTCAATAGACTACGACTTTCACCGAATTCTAATAAAATCACTATTGAAATACATTTCGAAATGGAAATCTTTCATGTCCCTTCATTCGAGAAACCCGATTATATCGAATCGGCTTTAATGTGGGAGTAAATTATGTAAATGTGTTGGTGTGTAATGCGTCTAGCCTTTCATGTTAACTTATTGAAATTATTTTGATATTTGTAAACATGTTTAGGGAAGGTTTAACAAAGGAGAAAATAGGCCCTATTAAAAAACATAAAATTAGAATAAACTAAATTAAAAACAAAGCAAAATATTTCAAATATTCATAAGAAATTTTATTATAATTCTTCACTGCAGTCTAGTGGTCTGAGTATTAGTGTAGACTGCGTGACATCCAAGATTTAATTAACAGCACTGTTTTTTTTATTTTCTTATAATAATAAAGTTGTTTGAGATTGGATAAGTCCCCGGTTTGCGACAGGTTTGCCACCTATCACATTATAGTCTATGATTTGTTGACTCAAATTCGTACTGCGGAATAAACCATCAAACCAACCATCAAATGTTTACTGGTACAAAAAATGAGCTTTAGCGTATTTTCTAAATCAAAATTTGAGTTTAAACAATTTAGAAAGTAACTCCAATATACCTTAGCTTTGTATCCTGGCAGTTTTGCTATCGGAACTATTTCTGTTTTTCTGTTTTTAACCCCCAACGAAATAAGGGGTGTTATAGGTTTGACGTATCTATGTGCGTATGTATGTTTGTCTGTGGGGTCATTACTGATGAACGGGTGTACCGGTTTCTCAACAGTAGTTATCTCATGCTGTTACTCAAAGTTTACTTATTTAACGTTTAACAAATAAATATTGTAAAATACCTACATCTGAGTTAAAATAATTAAAGTTTTTTTTAAACATTATTTAAGCTCGAATAAAATATCGAGTTTATTGCAAAAAATGTAGGAGCTTGGTTTTGCTTCAGACTTATCTGAAGTCATTTCAAGTTTTTGTTGTGAAACCAAAACTGGACGTTTTGTTATAAACAACTTGTTCCTAACTTTGACGTCATAACATTATTTTATTTAGTTTTGAAGCTCTATATTTGCACGGGAAGCTTTCTTTAGTGTATCACAAATAGATAAAAAGAGAGAATCTTCACCACAACTATTTCGCCTTTGCTGGGATAACGGTAACATTCTCTTAATCCAAAATACAGGAATCACCTCCTTGCAGAATTTGTTTGCTAGAATACGCCATCCTGACTATCTTTGGTCTGATGAATCCGTTTTAGATCCATACTTCGGCCAAAAAACTACAAAATCTTCATGGAAGGAACAGTTTTCATCCCCAATAGCTAAGAGTGTCAAATCATATACTCTACGTCCGGAGCATAATAAAAGGAGTATAGCAGTACGTGTAGAACACTCATATAGATTATTAACATCAGGGAGGGTCGATTTAAGCCATTTAACCAATATGTCTGTGTCCCATATTGGTACTTTTTGGAATGAAGGTTTTAATAAATTAATTAACCTTAAAGCCTGTCTGACTAGTATATGGGAGCTCAACTGATTGTCAAGATTTGGATCACACAGCATCGAAATTGCAGGTTTGTATACTAAAAATGTACTGTAGGCCAAACGTTGAATCTGGTGCAAATCTATTAGGAATCTAGCAAGGTTTGCCCCTGATGGCTTAGTCATATTTTTTAATGTTTTTTCCGCCCAATCACACCACTTTTGCCATGCTAAATGGTAAGTTTTTATGGAAGAGTCACGCCAACTCTTTTGTAAAATATTTATTTGATCCTGCGACCACCCGGTTAGACTTTCGGTCCATCCCCACATTTCGATACTTCCAAGACCATTCCTGAGACCATCGGTGGGGGATAACCTGTGGTCGTGTCTATCAGACATTGATCGGGATGATAAATTATAAACGGGGCTCCTAGAGCCCGGTTTTTCAGATCGGGACACCAGAAGACTTTCGTCCATCGGGGACTAACCACGAGAAAGATTCCTTGTGCCGAGTTGAGATGTTGTAAAACTCGAGGCATCAAAAATGTTGAGGGAAAATACCCACGCTAGTGGATAATTCCAATTCTGAGGGAACGCATCGAAAATTTGGGCTCTTTAGTCTGTCAAGTCTAGGGTGGCGTAATGGCTACATGAGCTATTGCAGACGCAAATAGATCTGTTACAGGGAGACCGAATTTGGCAAAAATTATTTTCGTTTTTGACGGTGTGAGGTGCCACTCCGGCTAAACTGATAACCGAGACAGGTGATCGGCTTCTCCATTGTATGGACCTGGTTGATAATGTATTATGACAAGAATTTCGTATATGTCCAGAATAGAAAGAATGCGTTGAGTCAGTGCCATTAGGGGCACGGATTTCATGCCACCCTCGTTCCTTATATAAGATACGACAGTCTTGTTGTCGCTTTGAATCAATATAGTGGAACCAGCTAGGTACAGAGCTTGACCTTTTAGGATGTACCAAATTGCCAACATTTCTCGGAGGTTCGAATGCATTTTTGTTTCCTCCGGAGTCCAAAGTACCGATAATTTCAAGTTATTCAATTAAGCCCCCCAAGCTATTCCCGACGCATCGGTTACTAAATAATGTGAAACTAGTGGAATCATAATAGGTGACCGTTTTTCCTCATTCATTTTCCATCATTTCAGCTTTTTTAAAGCTAGAGTTAGAATCAGATAACGAGGACGTGGACTTTACTGCAGAAGGTTGTGGCAGTGCTGTAATAGTGCTCGATGGTTTAATCGTCCTCTCAGAACTGAAAAACTGGCAATATTCAGTAACCCGATCACGCTCTGTATTTGTCATAAATTTGCTTTTTCTGTCTTTAGTAAGGTAGACACTTTTGCTCGAATGTCGTGAATTTTTCGGTCAGGAAGATACTTTTGATTTAAGTGAGGATCCCACATTATGCCTAGATATTGGATTACTCTCTGGGGGATCAAAGAAGACTTGGGGAAGTTTAAAATCCAGCCTAGGTATTGTAGTAACTTGACCGCTTCCTGCGCTTGATTTAAGAGTTCCTGAGGGTCCTGACTGGATAGTAAATAATCGTCTAGGTATACAACAACACGAATTCCTTTTTCTCTAATTAATTGAGCTATCCAATTTGTTAACATTGCAAATATTTTTGGAGCGCAAGCAAGACCAAAAGGCAGACAAGTAATTTGATATAGTTTTTTATCGTAAATCAGCCGAAGATATCGCCTGTTTGTCTTGGTTACGCTAAGACGAAAATAAGCATTGGACAAATATATTTTGACTAACCAGTCTTGGGGTTATAGAAAATTTAAAAGCTTGTACATATTTATCAAACGGAATTTGCTCACTGCCACAAGGGAGTTCAGATTTTTTAAATTGAAAATGGGGCGAAACAAATTCTCTCTTTTTGAAATTAGAATCATTTGGGACACGAAGCTTGGACCTTGGGCCGTAGGCTCCAAAATATTTGGTCTTTGCATTTGACTTATTACCTGATCCATTTCAGCTGACTTTGGGGTTTGAAAGCGGTGGTGTAATCAATTTGGTATTACTAATAGCGCTTTGGACTTGAATAGAATGTGGAAGTCCTTTATAATTTGAATAACGTCTGCGGGGCCTGTAGCTACTTCCAACGGTCTACGAAGTTTAGGAGAAATCTGCTCATGTCAACATTCACGTTTTTGGGCACGTTGTCTAGATTGGGTGCGATTTTGAGTTCTGTTGCTGGAGGCTAGATAATCATTGTAGCGAAAGTTACGCTTGGTATTCGAAGGCTGTGCTCGTGCATTATATGCTTGTCTAAAATTTTCTGGGCGAGGATAATCGCGCTTTTTAACGTAATTGTCGTTATAGGGTAGTCCAGAAGTAGCCCCACTAAATAAAGTATTTGTCTGATGGTAGCCAAGAGAATGAAATGCTTTTTGCGCACCTTGAATGTTTTGGGCATAACTAGGCTTGGCCTGCATCTACCTAGAAAACTGAGCTTGTGCAGCAGCTCTTATTCGCGGTAGCGCCCGGGGCGGCCAACACGCTTTTTTAACACCCCCAGCTTTTTCAAGAGCTGAAGAAAGCTGATCTTTTTCGAAAAAGAATTCTGCGGATGGTGGGATTTTTCGCAAACTTTCTTTCAGAAATGAATACCTTATAGATCACAAAAGAAAATCGCGCCTGTACTGAATTATTTCAGCCCTATGACCACAAGCCAACTGTAACACATCACTGGTTATTTTCTGGAAAACCCCTTTTGCAAAAACATCATTAATCTTATCTTGTAAGGATTTTGATGAAATTTCCTCAAGCGAGTTAGTTCATCCGAAAACAGACATAAAGCCACGCTGCATAGCTTCATTTTGCTCTATAATGGCTCTTGTTAAGGCTGCGAAACCACGTTCAATCGAATTAAACATACTGTTTTTGTCAAATCGTTTTAGTTCTTCGTTAACCTCTAAACAAGTGAAACCGGGACTAGAGCAGTACTGTTTTTGGGTTTCTGCGTAACGGACACTATCCCATTTGTCTGAACCAAAATGTTGTAAGCAGGCTAAATTCCCCACCAGATGCGATGAAGTCTTAGGTACTGAAGGCTCTTTCAGGACAGTATTTAGAGGTAAATAAAAAAAATGTCCGATTCCCGGGGATCGTCGTTGAAGTACAGTTCCCCACTAACATCAGCAGTAATAGATGGTTTATCATTTTCCGGTACATATGAGCTAGAATGACAGGTAGGTTGAAATGCAACGTTACCTGCTAAAATTTGCTGAATTTGACTCACCTGGTCAGCCAAAAGTTTTATCATTTTTTTTATTCTTACGCTGTCGCTTAAACTGCTTACTCGATTTTCCGGCCTTAAGTTTTTGACCCCGTGATGAGCCCGGCTCGGGTGCAGACGAATGATTTGGCTGCGCAGGTTCCGACTTAGATTACTCGAAGACGAGTCAGAAGATGATGAACTTGAAGAGTCATTACTGTCATCCCGTTCTATTGTACTCATACCGAAAAGTAGTCAACATTACTACAACAGCACAAACCAATGAATAGTGCGCTTAGGAGTGGCAAAAATGTCTGACGAAAACTATAATTATAATAAATAATTCATATATAAACGGACTTGTAATCTTTTAAAAAATTGCAGTAAGTTTCGTAATATAAAAGCGGTTTAATTTTCTGTTAGTCTATCTTTTTGTTGCTTAAATCCTTTTTAAAGAGGGTACTTACAGATATTTGCAATAAAAACTGTCATATTTTCTAACGTTAGACAAAAACAATTTCGCAATATTTATCTTACATACGAGTATCTGTAGTTTTTGGAACTAAAAGAGGGTAGATAAAAGCCATTTTACTAACTTATGTGATTGGAGCATACGTAACTTCTACAAGCGGGTATGTCAACCAGTTTGCGTTAATCATGATGTGGGTAATTATAAAGTACATGCGTCCCACGAATTTAGGGATGCAACATCGTTCATAAAAAATATGGATGTTATAATATCGATGTTTTTGAAAATGAAACATCGATGTCGTGAATATCGATGTTTATGAACGATACATCGATGTTTTTACGATGTTTTATAAAATATTAGCAGGGTTGACGTACGGCCATAATATTGTGAGAAAAAGCGATTTCCTATATAGATTGAATAAGATTCGCTTTAATCAAACAGTTGTATTGTACCAGCATATGAATAGTGGAAGAATAACAAAATCTGTAAAAAAAAAAATTTAGTAAAAATTCATAAACGCGAACGACGGAGCTGCACATGGACGTCAAACATACAGCGGTTCGCTCATTTGCTCACTTTGAGCGTAAGAGTGAGACAAAAATAGAAAATACAATGGCGTGCGAGTGACTAAGATTATAATATGTAGATTATTAACTAACAAAGAGATGACACTACAACAGAACATCGCTCATAAAAGATCGTTGATAATGAACGATGTATCGGTGTTTCCTTGTCGTTTAACATCGATGTTTATGAACGATATTTTAAAACAACGATGTATCGTTTGCATCCCTACCCACGATAACGATAATATGTATAAAACATGGTACTAGAAATCGAACGATAACATCGTTAAGAGTTCGTTAAAAAAAAGAATATTTATAAAATATGTATTGAACAAACCTTAAGACCGAATACACCTTATAAGTAATATTCGAACTACCAAATATTTTTTTGTCACGTATACTGTAAAACTTACAAAGGGGAGTAAAGCAACGAACACTCTAGAAGTAAATGCAAACTAGATGTAACTTACAATCTTACGACCGATCGCCACGAAAAAGAAGACGCTAAAGAAGCAGATCAGTAGGAGCGCGAACGCCCTACCTTTGCCGGTGTAGACATTGACGTTTGATGTCACGTGACTTAAGGGGAGTATACACGCTATTACCGACTCGTCACCGAAAAAACAGGTGCACTCTCAAATATAATAGGCTTTAAATAACGGTTCTTAGCTTAATACAGAATATTATCCGAGGTTGGTGTTAAGAGCCTTACGGACCGGCGTGTATTTATGAAGCTTAGAGTAATGATTGTGGACGAAACATGTACCAATCGTGACACTTGGTGCTCGATACTCTCTGAAAACTTGAAATGAAGTGAAAATAAGCGTAGCTGGTGTATTAAAAATTTAATAATTATCTATTTTATGTAACAGGAAACTAGCAGAAGGTTCTCTTGATTGTGATAATCATTGTCTATATGTTCCTAGGTTTCTTGCGGCCGAGAGATAGGGCAACGTATGTTTTGAAAACAACGTTGACTGGATGATGTGTAGTCCTAGGTTGGCGAACGGCGATAACTTGTCATTTATAAGTTATAACATACTTCTTCAAGGATACGGACGTCAAGGCACTTTCCGCCTGACCACAAAAATAATTTAGATGATGGTTTAACTAAACACGATCTAAAATTGTCATCCAACAAACAAGTTGTAACGTCATGCTTATTGGTTGAGGATTCAATTTTAGAGAGTGTTTAAAAGATGTTTTCAATGGGTGTTTATATTTTTTTGTAGTATGATGGTTTATGTCCATAGAAATCATATAACATCTTGCTTCTGATACCATATCAGTTTTTATAGGAGCTTAAGTACATTTCTGTCGATAAACTACTGATGAACAAAACGATTCGTAGATAATTAATCTGATCTTTTGATCGGCGAAATTTTATTAGTAGTAAGAAAACGACTTTATTACGTCCATAACATTAAATTTGCGGAAAACTGGGTTGTCAGCACTTTGATTTAAAGTTTTAAGGGTCTCTCCACACGAGACCCAGCAACGTAAAAGTGCGTTCGTACCCAATATATCTATATAAAAATGGTGTCGTTGAAACCCCTTTATTATTAGTTTTATTTGCTTAGTAGATTGGTATCTATGCATATTTTTTAAGTGGAAACATTTTTGGGATAGTTTAAAAGTGTTAAACTCGCGTCATAACACGGTTTTAAGTCGGATGAGCAGTAGTTTTCGTTTTCGTTTCGCCGACTGTTATATTTCCACACAGTTATTTTATATTATAGCTGTGAGCTAGTTTGAAGATTTCGTGAGATGCAAGGGCGATACACATTGTTTTTTCTCGAACAAAATCAATTTTATAAATATTGAATTTTTCCACGCCACATAAATGGTAGTACTTTTATACTGATAATTAAAGAAGTCATACAAAATTATTTCCTCACTATTCCAAAATATCACAAATGAATAAAGTTAATATTCAAGTTTTTATTTCTACTGGCTCTCCCGGAGTTCCATTGTTTTTTTTATAAAAACTGTGCAGGCAGGAGAAGAAACGGCGAGACAAACTCCTGCGCAACCAACAATCTGCAATCAAATTAATCATATTAGCAATACTTTATTATTTATTCTTATCTGCAAGATAGTCTTTGACACTATAATAGGTTTTCTCTAAAACTAAGTTGAATACTTTCTTTGGAAATATTTTTAATGGAAGTGAATTGAGATTATCATTAATTTGGTTGTTTATACGAATGGACATGCAATATACATTATTTTTGTAAATGTTGAGTTTTTGGTTAGGCACATTAAGTTTCTCACTATTTCTAAAATGTGACAGACATAGGATTTCGGCGTTTGTATGAAATAAATGATGATGAACGAATTTTTTGCAAATACAGCCAATATATAAACAAGGTGAAGGTAATATTTCAAGTGATTTAAAAAGTGGCTTGCCTGAATATAACTGATTGACACTACATAGTCTTCTGAACTCTAAAGAGTCTAGTTAATTCTACGGGATTCCCCCAAATAGGAATACCATACTGTAAACCGAAAGAAAAATACCCGTGATAAGCTAACAGAGATGCCTTTAATCATGACAATAATACTCATATACAAATCTATCGATTTTATTGCAAAGTGAATCAAAATGCGATTTCCAGTAACAAAATTTATTGTTTTCTATTCCAAGAAATTTAGTACAATCTACATTTTCAATAGTAGTATTATTTAAAATAACGTCTAGTTTTCAACTTATTTTGTCTCCGTAGGATTTATTTTCAGGTTATTTTCATTTAACCGTTCTGTCACTTTAGTCAAAGTGTTACAAGAAACAAGTTTCTTCAAATAAACTATTTTTGTTTTTACTCTTGATGAGAAGTGTAGTAATGAATTATTAGTGAAAAATCGTTATCAAGAAAATCGTTAATGTTAATTAGAAAAAGTAATGGCCCTAAAACACTGCCTTGTGGCACACCGCAAATATTAAAAAGTTAACTTGAAGAATAAACTTTCTTACGGTTTCCACTTTTTTGTTTGAATGACTAACTTGTTGCTAATCTCGCGATTTTTTGCAACTTCACCGAACTTTAGGTTTCCACTTACGTTTGATATCTCAATATATTGATTTCTATTCTCTAAATAGCTTTAAAGCCATTCTAATGAGTTACGTCTTATAACATATCTCTCAAGTTTCGTCAACAAAATTTTATGTGATACAAAATCAAACGCTTTACTCATATCTAAAAATATAGCAGGAGGAAACTTTTTACTATGTAGGCATTCGGTTACTTTTTTAACTAAGTCAAAACATGCGTAAACTGTAAACCTGCCTTTTTTAAATCTGTATTGATTATTTTTTAATAAATTAAACTGAGTAAATAACTTATAATTTGTCATAAATTATTTTTGAAAAATATTTAGAAATTACTGGAATTAAAATTATTGGTCTATAATTGTTCATGTCACACATATCCCCTTTTTTAAATAATGGCTTGACAATAAACTTTTTTAAACGATCAGGATATTTCCTTCTAAAAATAATAAAATAATAATTATATTTAAGGATTTTTTAAAACGATTCCTATACCCTGATCCGCTTCCTGTATATGTATTAATCTATAACAGAAACACATCGACATCATACATTCTTGACAACACCCTCGGATAACATGCCATTACAACTAGATCAATTTAATACTATGTCAGTTTTCATAATTGTCACGTTCTATGTGGGAGGATAGGGCAGATTTGATCCCATGAGATCCTGGCCCTAATACAGCGACATATAATAGCATTTATGATTTCTATGTAGTTTATCTTTTAGTAGTATTAGTTTATCCGTCTGTTTGTTCGTTATCTTAAACATAAAAAGTGCGGTCATCGGTTAGTGACATAATGGCCTTATATTTCAAAATTGGAAACTTGAAATGGGTGTATATAAATCTTGGTATGAAATATCTCTATCCCTTTGTCAGAAATCCTTTCGTTATCAGGGGGCTATTTTTCAGCGAGTTTGAATTGAACAGACAAACGAAGGGCGGGGGAACGAATATTTCAAAGGTGTAATCTTATTCCTTACGGAGGCTTACACAAGTTTTTACACACCAATGAGTTAATCGCACTTGATTTATCACGATTCAAGGGTATTTTAAACTACCTATCAGTTTATTATCTTTCATTCCAACAAACAATCAAACATTAGAATGAGTTCATCTTTTGTAATCACTTTTTTTAGAAATCAAATTAATTTGATAATAAAATTAAAGTTTCCATTTAATCCCCGACAAAACCTAAGCTAAGAACCCTCTTTTTTATGTGCGAGGTCAGCGAACAATCACACGGTTCTCTAATGGTAAAAAATAACCTTTAACACCATAGAAGTTATTGGTCGCTGCGTCTATGAAGTCAAATTTAAATTTAGTTTAAATGACTCAAAATTAATCATATATCGTCAAACAAAGTCACGTCTGGATCTTGAGTAAAGCGATGGCCTCATTACTCAAGCTTATTAATTAATAAGATTTGTTGGCAATAAGAAAATATTTTTATAGGTTATTTTATTTGTACACTTTCACCAAACAAAATTGTATAAAACTCTACCAAAATTGACTAATTTCACTCAGTGTAAAGACGAAATTCGATTATTGCAAAAAACTACGACCGTCTTCTGTCTTGATAGCGCCAAAACTGCTAAAAATTAGTTCAACATTGAGTTCAAAACAATTAGCAGCTTTTTCTAAGAGATCGAAGATAGAAGGTGTTCACTTTTACTTTAAAGACGCTAAATGATTTTCATTCCTTTATACAACTGCGCTATTACTAAGCTTTTAAGCTGTCTCGACGTATCTTAGATTGCTTTAAATGATTAATAAGCACTAGCTTTTACACTCACGGTAACACTCACTCGCGTACTAAAGTATTGTTTGATGTATAAACTATATTTTTGTAAGGTTACATCTAAATCCGTTTACTAGTTTTTGCGTGAAAGAGTAACAAACATCCATCATCCTCACCATCTTTTGTATTAACAATATTAGTACCTTGTATCTTTTGAACCTATTGTACCTTTTTACCTATTGCACCTTTTGAATTTTTCTAGAGTGAAATTAATGTAATAATTTCCCCGTGTTTATCCAAGTCCCCTGTATAGAATAGATCTCTGCCTCTGCCTCTGCCTTGTACCACGTATGAGGAAATAATAGGTTATGTATGTAATTACAAACAAGACGGCTGGTAGAAGAGCACTGTGCTAGAGCATCTAGCTAACTCTGCCATCATACAGAGTTCGAGTTCCGATTTGAAGGGTAGGTTCGGTAAATTTGCACAAAAAGTCTCACATCGCTGCTCAGGACGGCCGAGACGTATAGATACCATAGATGTTGTACGTAGTAATAATGTGTGGTATCTATAGCTACAATATCGATTCTCGTCATTTTCGCGTACCGATAAGGACGATAAAATAGACATCAAATTTATTAACCGCCAGCCTCTGGTTGGCATTGCACTTTTTTATATGAGTATACGGGTTTACTGATGGTGGCCTATAGATACTATAGATTTTAAAGATAAGTTGCTGGCCTGTGGTCGAGATTCTGCGCCAATTGTGCAGGTTTACCGGCTACCTTATCCTCCGTACCTGTTATACTTTGGTATCTTTAAGCTCTGTGTATTTCATAAATTAAATTCTTGTTTTTTTCCTAAAAGTTTCTGTTTTTTACTACAAAAAAAAAATAAATGAAAAACTTTAGGGTCGTAAAGAAATGTAATACCACATTATTTAACGATATAATGGAATGAATTTAGCACTTGAAAAGACATTTTATGAGTTATTATAGTCTTTCACTCGTGAAAAACTTAACCTTTATTATATACCGGGTTAAGAAAGATACGAAAGTCGAAAAAGTAAAATTTCATTGATATCTCGTTATACGTCGTAAAAAGTTCTAATCTTCGATCAAACACGACTTTTTATTATGAGTCAGTAACTGAGCCCAGTTCATTTATAATGGCAAGCCCGAGGGTCGGAAGTGCCTCGTCATCATACCCTTCGTAGGGAAGAGAATAAACATTTAAACGTATTTTTATCAACGAAGTACTCCAATTATTTCTGAGTTCCGTTTTTAAACGATTCCAATAAAAGCTACCTAATTAATAAAAATTATTGGGTTTGTGTGAATTCGACGCCATTTTTGTTGTTCTATTTCTTCTACTGTAATAAAATATAATATTAGACTGTTGTAGACATTTTTGATTTAACCTTCATCGAACCGCTAAATCGAGATGTTCCTCAGTGGCCTGAGAATTACTTATTAAAGTATCAGCTGTTCGGTAATGTTTCGTCTGTGTTTAAAATGTTTTTACCAATCTTACAAGAACCTACCTTCTTTTTCCAAGACCGTATCTAATTATATTTTAAGATGTATTGAAATTAGTTTACCCTGCGTTGCTTCGGGTCCCCTAGAATAGGCCACCTGCCTCTCTACCTGTCAGCTCGTAAAAAGTAAGTATCTTCACGCCGTAACCACGAAGAATTAGGCAGAGGCACAACCAGGGTTCCCACGACTAGCCGAAGACACTAAGTCCCACAATGTGATAAATGGCAAGCCTATCTCTAACCGGGCACATATCCGTTCCCGAGCAACTTTTTTTTTTGAAAATCAAAAAACCAAATTTTCTTTTTGTTGATAGATCCGGGACCAATTCAAGTCCAACACCTGGACCGCTAGACAATTGCAGAGGTGGTGAGGCAGCTCGAAAGAAGTGAGAATATGTTTAACTGGTCATTACTTACAAGTCCACTGGAGGTAGGGTACCGTGCAGCAAATTGTCCGGGTAGGGATTGCCTATTCCTACCGCAATCATGAAATGTCATGTTTCGATCCGGTTTTGTTTTGGCGCTGGTTGTCTCTTACCTTTAGGAGAGCGGGTGTTTGTTTGCTGTCTTATAACATATATAAACTTTTCATAATTCACTACATAAACAACGAAATTTTTTATTGTCACCAGGGAAACTCCGATTTGATAACAAAAAGCTAATATGAACCGTTTTACTACAAAGTATATTTGTTTGGTCAACGATTATTTGTTAAGTACTTTCATGCTCATATCTAGCATAATTTTGCTCTTTAAAGAAAATAGATTCCTCTTTCATAATAGAACAAAATGCCAGGAATAAATTATTTATTCCGAATAATGGATGTGAATAGCGTTCTCTTTTACAATTTTAATACAGTTTTTTGTTTACTAAAATAGTTTTAGAGAAAATATGTTTTTGTCTCGTTCAATATAATAATTTGTATTTATTTGATTTATACAATCCACGTATTTTCTATTACAACCGTTGACTAACATCCTTAGCCTAAGTAAATAATTTATCAACAGATATTCGCCTATATATAAAAGAAAGTCGTGTTAGTCACATTTGTTATAACTCAAGAACGACTTAACCGATTTAGCTGAAAATCAACGGGAGGTAGCTTAGAACCAGGAAACGGACACGAGGAAACTAAGACAAACAACATTTTATTTTTTCCCTCACAAACTGCTCGGTTGGAACAATGTTCGTCGGTACAGCTAGTTTTTTTTAAAAAAGAAAAACAACCTTCAGTTGGTTTTTCGAGAGTTGGTACTGATACAACTTTCACAGGACATTCTCAGATATGTCATATTATAACAAGTAGCTGAAGCTATCGCAACCAGAAAAATATATATTTTGGCGTAGTTTAGGCTAATTTTCGCAGTTAGACAGTGAGAATATAATAGTTATAACTTTTCTTTTTGTTTCAGGAGGAAGTATCAACATATAATATGGGTTATTATGCTTGCAACAACATGCTATGGAGCGGAAATCACCTGTCCCAACGAGTGTATCTGTCGGAGCACCATCGATACAGAGATGAAGAGCTCTCTGCGGATATCGTGCACACATGGGGGCATGCGCGAGATTCCCATCGCATCCTTCGACCACAACGCAGAGTCCATCATAATAGCAGCACCACCAAACAACCCCAACACTCTGAACATAGGGCCTATTTTTACACAACCTATCCCTTTCGCTAACTTACGAGAACTTCATATTGTAAACTCTAATATTCCTTCCATAGGACAATATTCTTTTTGGGGCCTACAAAATTTGAGATTAATAAATCTAACTTATAATAATCTAACTAGTATTGGAGCTGATAATTTTCGAGGTCTAATAAACCTCACTGAACTTCATTTGGACCATAACAATATCGAACAGATGCCAAGCGAAACGTTTCGTCATTTGACCGCTCTTAAAACGTTGATTTTGGCAAATAATAAAATAACAGGACTTTGTCCACGCTTATTTCGAATGTTAGCGAAGCTCATATATCTAGATTTAAGCGATAACCCACTAACTGATTTAAATCCAGAAGTTTTTAAAGACATACAGCATCTTAAGGTATTTAAATGTCGAAGATGTATGTTACGGAGAATCAATACCCAAATATACCACCTAGTAAGACTACTAGAAGAACTGGATTTAGGAGAAAATTTATTCAAATATTTAACAGCAGATGAATTCATAAGTCTAAAAAGACTCAAGAAATTAAAATTGGACGGAAATCAACTTTCCGTTGTTGTGGACAATATGTTTGCAAGAAATTATGAATTGCGATTCCTGAACTTAGCACGCAACCGTCTAGCCCTGTTGGCGCCTGCCGCCCTCACTAATTTAACCAACCTCATCCATTTGGACATAGGTCATAATAAAATTGATAGATTCCATTTGCAAACCTTCGCCCCGATAGTCGATTCTTTGAAGATTATTAATTTTAGTGGGAACAATTTACCACTTAACGAAATTGCTATTGTTCTGCAAATCCTTCCAGAGATTAATGGGGTGGGCCTCGCTAATTTATCGTTAGAAGAAATACCGCCGAACTTTTTTATTTACAACGAGCACCTCGTTACATTGGACATATCTTGGAATAAGATCAAAATGTTCCCGTATAAGTTATTAACCAAGACAAAATTTTTACAACGACTTGATATATCGCGAAACAGAATCCAATCTCTTAATGAAGATGATCTCCAGAGGCTAGAGGCCATAGCTCACGTCGATTTATCGCGAAATCACTGGCAGTGTGACCAATGTTCTGTGGGACCGATGTTACTCTTTATGACTACGACAGTTCTGAACGGAACAATAAGACCATTAAAATGTCAATCTCCACTCAGACTTCATGGTGTTACGTTTGGGGAATTGAAACTTCAGAAATTGGATCAGTGTGTTCCAACGCATGAAGCGCAAATGAGTGTGATAGCTGGATTAATGTTATTGTGCGTTGCTGTCCTGGCAGCGGTCACAGCTGCATTATGTTGTTCAAGAAGACGAGCAGCACAATATTATACGAATGAAGAAAAGCGTAGAGAACATGAACATGATCATCCAGAAGAACTGTTAGGACGTACTGAAGTAGGCACAGTGGCGACTATCCACGCGCCCTATCAACTAGTCTCCAAAGGCAGCTAACGCCATGCCCTAACTCCACCAGTACCTGAACATACGTTCCGGATGCCATTAAAAACCATCCACCAATCTCATGCTTCAAAGGACTCGAAATCTGTAAAGTACCCTCCACCAAATGTACTAAACGTCTCCAAGGACATCATGTGATATGAAGACGATTTGGTCTAAAACCAAAAGACTCTACCAATGCTTTTGTATTAAGGCTTAGAATTAATTAGATTAGGTTTTAATTATTAATAACGAATAAGTAAATCTATAAATAAAATTATTTTTCTATTAATATTAAGATGTGTATAGATTTAATTATTATTTTAAAACTCAAAGTTATAAAAGCTAAGAATAACTATTAAGGATTGGATATAGATAGAATCATAATATTAGAATTATTTAGTCAGAACCAGACACTTGGTTCTATGTACATAGTACAGAGTATAACTTTTCTAATTTAGACATTACGAATACATAAAAGACTGCTGTATTTCTATTTACGTAGAATTACTATTAATGTTGATTAATTCATTAAATGAAATAAATTATAAATTCTAATGTAAATTATCAAAAAAATATTTTTTATATAAAATGAAAATCCAAAAAATTACAAAATTAAGTGATGTACATATAGTGATGGTTTCAAAAACACGATGTAAAATATTATTTTTTTATTATATTAGTAATATATGGAAACTGAAGAAACGGGATCGGTTGAAATTGGTGTAAAGTGTTTGGAATGTTACCAGTCTTACTTCTTGTTTTGAACATAAATCAAATCTGAAATAATATATATTCAAGTAACGTATATGCAAGAGTTTTCAAAGCTTATACTTCAATTAAGCCTCTTCTAGTACTTTGTTAACATTTGTACTTTTAGAATTAAAATTAAGACAAAAATTGGCCAAAAGACGATAACTTCTTATAAGAATTTGGTTGACATGAAGAAACCTGGAAATCATATAAAGAAAGCCAGAACGCAGAAATATGAAAACGGATGAAAAACTGAGTAACGGTGAGTTTTTAGTTTTAGTGACATTGTTAGGAAAAGCAAAACTCTGGATGAGCCTGTAAATACATAGAAGAAGACCAAAAACTGGGTGATATTACATGTTCCATATGCCTACAATAGTTTTCAGAGTAAAGAGAAATTAAACAAAGTAGCAATAGTCAATATCTTTTCATCTTACTTTACTTCACTTAAGCCGTCCTATAACATCTATAATGTCTAAGCCACGGTTGTATGTTACCATTAGGAAACCTGTGTGCGTCTTCGCTGACTTCTCACATAAAAAAGGTCTTCAAGGCAAAAGAAACTAAAAAAATTATTAAATCATTCCTTATTTTAAAGTCCGATAAAGTTATAAAACCTGCAAGGCTAGCAATACATTAGATATTTAAAAAAAACTCCATATTCATTTGGATTTAACTTACAAAACAAAAAAAAATAACTTTTTAGTATAAGGTGTTTTTAAATTGTAATAAAGCAAATAAGAAACTAACATTTTATTTCAAATGGAATTTAACTCGATTTTATACAACAATAATTACTGACTTGACACTAAATGTAGAAAATGATAAAAACCGCATCATGATTAAGATAAAACTGTAAAGTATCACTACTACTAGCTGTACTAGCATTTTCAGATGGTTTCACCTGCTTTTGCTTTTCATCTGTCATTTTTTTATAATTTTCCAATCAATGAGATTAATAAAACTTTTTATCATACAAAATCAGTGCGATTGAACAAACAAAAGCCTTACTATTTTAGTACATTTAATGGTTAGTTTTTCAAATTACAAACAAGTAAACTAATTTTCTGTGAAAACTTAGCGCCTTTAATAATTGGCTAGCATAATGCAAGGGAGGTTCAAGTAAACAAGCATGTAGTTAAAGACGCGAGCATTGGACAAAGTAAATTAAGATACGTATCATATACAACACGATTTTGAACTTTACGATCTTTTAGTGTTCATATACTGGATCTCTTACCATCAGAAAATATTTTTACTTTTTTGCCGCTCAATAACAGGAAAAAGGTATATTTTATAAATATATGAGTAGTTGATAGAAAGTAATGGCGTCGATTACAGAAGATAACAAGCTAAATATTCTCAAAACACGGGCAACCAAAGTTAATATGACAACCATAAAAAATTACACAACAATTATTTTACTCCACTGAATTCTAAATATTCTATTGTATAAACTCGTAATAACCACACAAAATTATTTTAATCGAAGAATAAAACCTTTAATAAAATTAACAACCAACATGATTATGTCAATAAAAACTTACACTAATTACTTATTTCATTAAAAAGTTTCAACTCAAACAGCAAAAGTGAATAATCACAGAAAATTAATTTAATCGATGAATAAAAACTTTCCTCCGTATTGTTTTGAAAGGCGCTCTTTCATGGTTTTGTTAGAATATGAAACGTAGTTTCACATCCTTTGTTAATTTTAATGGTTCTGCCAAAATAAATAATCACTTTAGATTTAACTCAATTTTCTATATGGAATACTAGCCGTTTACCCATGACTTCGTCAGCGTGGAATAGTAGTGCGATTTTTAAACAAACTTTCATCCATTACAGTTCTATGGAACCGCCGGGATTCCTCACCTTCGGGAAAAATGACACTAGTGCTTTTGTTGTCACTCGTGTCTTCTACTATTACATATCTATATATAGTATATATATGTAGTAACTAATTAGTGATAGTGAAAAGCGATTTTGTTTTATAATATGTAGTGATAATAAGTATTGATAAAATTGTGACAGATGTTAAAACGACGAACATTTTTGAAAACAAAATAAACGTTCTATAATAAGCAAATTCTGAATTAAGAATATTATTTTGTGTTACTACATGATAGATAAACTGATTCGTTAAATCTAATCAATCTTTTATTATGTGAATGAAGTTCATTCCAAAATTTAGACATTTAACTAGGTTAAAATCATCAAATTCTGTTGAGCAGGAGTTTTCAAACCATTGAAAATTCCGTTTGTGCATTAGTCATGTAATGATTCGGATATTTCTACGTTTCAATGCCTCAATGAATGTAACGATTATGATGAAACTTACGTAGGTAACTCTCACTGAGAAGGCCATCTAGATACTAGATATGTTGCAAGCTATCTAGATTTTATCACTCCTATCCACACAGTCCTGCAGATATAAGAATGTGATTATTAAGCAACAATATTTAAAAAATCACAAACTTTTTTCAGGATATTTCATAAAGGTAGGTAGGAGTTTTATATCTAATTGTTTGTAATATTTGTAACGTTATTATTAGATTTTGTTTTCTTTCGTCAGTTATCTGTTCCAATATATTTTATAGAAAATGTCATTCCATGTCGTTCAATTTTTTAGGGATTGATTTTTAAAAAATAAATATTCCAAATTTGAACTTTTGTTTCAACTCTGTCCATATAAAATTTTATAAAAATCAATCTGGCTGCTTAGCTTTGAAAACGTAACAGAGAGACAGATAAAATTGCGCATAATGCAAGAAGGATTATTACCGATTTAAATGCAAAAGTTAGGTCCTACCAAACGGAACATGACAAGGGCAAACTGTATGTTTGCAAAAGTTAAATATGTATGCACTAGATTTAACTGAGGCATTACTCGCCACGATCAAGTATACCAGCTACTTTATGAGTAAAGCTTTCAGACGGGACGCTTGGTGTTAATTTTTTTAGATAATGAATTAGTCATCAGACTTCAAACTTCTATGTTTTACCCGAAGCTACTTAGCTACATATTATAACTTAGTCTAGAAATCTTTAAAAAATTTAGCTAAGTCTTCAAAACCCACCTGTTTGTATGAAAGTAGCCTTACTATTTGGTAGAAACAAGATTTGTAAGGATGACGACACTTGGTATTTGTTACTCTCTGCCTATATCGCAAGTGATTTGCGTGAAGATATAATTCAAAGTAACTTGAATTTGTTCTGTTGTTGGAAACCAAATCAACAATCCAATTAAACACAATCTTAAGTTAATGAAACAATTGACTAAACTCAATAACTTGAGTGTATAATGGACATGTAATATCATCAACGTTTTCTCGTCGACATTAAATGTTGTGTGTGTAAAAATACAAAAACCAAAAAAATATTGAGTGTTTAGCTTAATTTGTACATGTTTATATTAGTTTCTTTTATTATTTTTTTAACATTATAGTTTTAGTAGTAAGTTTAAATTGTTATTACAATTTAAGTTCTGTAAGGGCAATGTGAAGTGTGGAGATCCATTGGAATGATTACAAATTGTTAACGTCAGTACTCGTTTATGTTGTCTTCCCATAGATAGTCAATTTGCACATACCATTCCAGCTGCAGTTTGGTGACACATTTTTTTTAGTTAATAAAAGAAATTATTTTAAGTCAAATACTAGAAGTGTTATTTTAAACATCGTTTATTTCCTGATGATATCTAGAAGCCCAATTGTTACTTTATAATTACCTGCATTTTGTTCATCATTTAATGAAATTTCATCTGGCCAATTTAACATAAAGGTGAATTTTAATATTTTGTATTTCTTTCAATCTACAGCCATGGTTTTATGTAGTAAAAATCCTGGAATTGACGCGGAAAATAACGCTCGTTGAACAATAAACAGTGTCTTAAGCTGAATTCTAAATCAATGACGTGCCAAAACGTCGTCCACATGTAGCATATTATTGGTTGGAAGTCAATCTTAAACAACATTTATCTTAACAAAGTAAGTTTCTAAGGATAGGCGTACTATTATTTTGTAAAATGTTCTTATTTCAATACACTTCACATTGTCTTTAAAGAAAAAAGTAACCACAGTTAGTGACTCTTGTTCTCATTCTCTTTTTCTCTCATCGATTTAAATAAAAAAAGTAGTAATAATATAAGTGTTAAAAGAAATGAGTGAAAATAATGAATTAATTGTAAATTTATAGGCAGCGTATTAAAGTCTAACAAAGATTTAGACGAAAAAATATAAAACAATTTCCTTGTTAACAACACCGTGTCTATTTGACAGTGTTCTACGGCAACAAGCTAGGCTTCATACCACCTAAGTTACCGCCATGAAATCATTACTTACCATTATCATCTCTAGTTGATATGGTAGCGTACCTAAAAACTTACTCATGTAAATTAACTTTCTAGATACAGTTGAACAAAGCACCAATACTAACTGTACAGAGGTATTCCACATTGTGAAACAAAGGAGTACCTTAAGCTGATCGCGGGTACCCTGGTTATATCTCTGTATACTAGTCTTCGGGGATTCCGGAGTAAAGATATTCACTTTTTATATAAAATTTTATAGTTGATACTGAATTTAGTCAACTTTTATTAGTTCTGCATGCTAATCACAAATAATCTGAAAGCAGTTATTGCTTCAGCCATTTGGACATGCAAAACAACGATTAGGTAAACTCTTTTGCATCATTTTTCATTATTTATTACATCCGGCCTTGGTGATGGCGACGAATGAATGAGCTGTTCAATGATTAAGGTGATATAATAATCAGGTTTTTATACGGTAAACTTAAAAGTTGCCTACTAAACGCTGACAGCACCTGCGTTAATACGGGATTATATTATTAGCCCTCGGGATCTAGGGTATGTATGTCTAGATATCGGGACAGAAAGTAGCCCAAAACATTTTTTAGTCTCCCGCTCCGGTGCGAAATAAAAGAAAGATATGTTTTCATTTATGATGTTTTCATTTATGATGGATTTGCAGGGAAATGTACCGTAATATTTTTAAAATTGTTTCAAACCTGGAATAAGTTTTCTGACTTTTTCTCGACTTTATTCAAGAGATGTAGTTTTTCCCTTGTTGGTGTCGGGTTCATTAGAAGAATAACTTACCTACTTAGTAGCTCTTAAGAGGTGAGCGTCGGTTATATCACTATCACCGTGACCTTAACTTGTATTAAAATCTTGAAATAACTTACACCTTATTATCCTGATCGCATATTGGCAACGCATCATTATACGAATAATGCTGCTTGTAGCTTAGTACATATCCACGACCCCAAAGTCAATTCCCAGAATGTACGTTGCTTATTGTGCTGAGGCTTATAAATATTGTATTTCTAATAGATTTAGGTATTTTTAACAATGGGAATTTTGTATGTTATATACCTGACAGTACCAAAAATATAGGTATTAATTAGTTCTACTTAATTATAGATAGTTCTGCGAAAAATATCGCATTACAAACACATTATAGATTTTGAATAGATTCGAGTACCGAAATATCACAAAGCTTTGCAAAATTATTATTCGTGTAATTTTGTACTTTTTCACATAATTGTTCATGTTTCAGTCACTTATTTCCAACAGACAGTTCTTTTAACACTTTTATTAACCGTAATACAATCGTTTTAAAAACAGTTTAAACACTTTTAAAAACATGAAACTCATTTGATTGTGGTTACTTCTTGTACAATTGTTTGTCTAGGTACCTCTATATACTTTTCAACAAATTGCTTTGTAAATAAACAACAATTTGTTTTAGGTTTTTAATTATTGTATTAAGTATTAGTTAACTATGTGTTGTGTTTCACTGTATGTCAACAATTAGGAAAAGTGTACCGTTTGTGTTATAATTAAGACAAGGGGAGTAAAGAGAAGGAGTTTAGACTAATACAAATTTTGTGTAGAAAAAACCTTCAGTTGCGTGCTACGGAACGTTTTAATTTGCTTTGATTTTATTTTTAAAGCTACCTAATAAGTGTTTTCTCGTCTACAAAATACAAGTTGACAGTATTTTAAAGTTCAAAAAACCATCTTTTTTTATTTTTCTTTGCTGTTTTCCGTGGTATTTAAAAATCCTTTATACGGGAGTGCAACGAAGTCTCTATAGATTAGTTTATGCCAATACTCTGTGTCACAGAAGAGTGGAAAATAGCCACTTTCCACTTCTAAAATTAAATTTATGGCTAAGGAGAGTTTTGGCTCTAAGAAAATTGTGTCTTCAAGATTGCTATTGAATATACATGTTATATTGCAATCTCACCATAGATAAGAGTGGACGATGTACGCATTATGTTATCAGTAGTTTACTGGTAAGAAGAATATTTGCAAGACAAAATACAGGTCTCTCCAAATCCACTTTAATATGGCAGTTCCCGCCAATAGCAAGTAACTTATTACTTATTAATTATTTTTATTATTACGATATTATTACGTTATTATTACGATATACTTTAAACATTTATGATGTTCACTCAACTCATCTCTTCAAATATATTTTTATTTATATGAATGTTATTTCGTGAAAACAAGAGATATTAAAAGAGTTTTATAAATATTCATATATTTTTAAACAGTAAAGTAATTAAACTTGGTTCTGAACCAACGATACTCGTGAAACCGACGAAATTTTCTACAAAATGAAATTTTTTAACAGTTCGTTACAAAAATAAATGGGTATACAATTTTTGTCAGTTTAATGGATGAAAGTATTTTCAAGTCCGTATTTCCGAAGAGGTAGGCAGAAGCACAATCGTGACATCCATGACTAGCAGCAGACCATAAATACATTAGGCTGCAGGCCTCTTGCTAATTGGGCATATATCTTAGGCGTTGTTTTTATAAGAAAATTTAAAAAACATGTTTTGTTTTTATTATCAGACCCGGGGATCGAACCCGTGACCCCATCAAGTCAAGTTCAACAACCAGACCGCTAGATTTATCATTAATAGATGTTCTAAAGACTAGTAAGTAATACCTATTATTCTGGCATTTCCAATTACGACTTATGAATAGATAAAGATTCTTGTATTAAATTTTTACCCCTTCTTTTTACTCTCTAATATGTACAATATTTTACACGAAACTGTAAGTCAAACACCAAATGATTAGAATATAGACACAATATAATCAAATTAATCATAGATTAATAATTAATTAAAGTACATATATTATCGAGTCAGGTTAAAATATATACAAATTTCAAAATTGCATCGAGCGTTTTATAAAGTATAAATGTCAATATCTCGTTCAAGTCAAGAAAAAATGGTGATCTGATGGCGGAATGTTATATATTTACATAATGTCTTTAGGCACTACTTTTACTTTTTTCTCTTTGTCGTATTGACGTAAAGATTTCTTTGTTTTCTGTATTTTTTCGAGAT
Source organism: Calephelis virginiensis (assembly GCA_002245475.1). Taxonomy (NCBI): domain Eukaryota; kingdom Metazoa; phylum Arthropoda; class Insecta; order Lepidoptera; family Riodinidae; genus Calephelis; species Calephelis virginiensis. The sequence continues at coordinate 344,453 of NJDC01004269.1, forward strand.
TGAATTGAAGGAGCTAATCCTTTTAAATGTTTATTTATTACACAGTTTGAATTTTATGTAATTTTAATTAAACGACAATCTGTAATAAATGCTAAAAACTCTAGCTTCTTTTTGTTTGTTGCAATTTAAGTCATGCTTTTTATATTTAAATGCACTTTTAGCACACATCTGATAATATGCTCAAATCGTTTATCTTAGGCACATAATGTTAAGAGTATGTTAAGTACAAATACTTATGTTCGGTAAACTTTTGCTTCTTTTTCTCGATCAAGCAATAGCATGTCCTCAGCATTTTGTATTTTAAATCTGGAATTCAACAAATTATTATTTATTCCAAAATCAGATTTTTTTTTAAATATGATATTCTAAATATTATTTTTGATTTTAATTCATTGAAATAGTTATGAAATATAAATAATTAATGCGTCTGGCATCTTTATGGCTAATTATATAATTGTAAGCTTCTAAGCTTTTACAGATCCATCTGAAGCTCTACATAGTTATTGCTTCAATCCTATTATTATTGGAAGCTGCATATTTATTAGATTCATTTTTTATTCGATTTTCAAAATTTAAGTTACATACATACATATCATAACACCAAGTCCCTTACGGGGTAGGCAGAGAGTATCGTGTGCCAGACCTCGCGATCCTGAAAAACCTGTCTGGCTTTCTTCACATTCACTACCCTTTTCATACAAACTCGCCGGTTTCGGAGACTCTTGATACCTACCACCCACGGATAATATCCAAGTGATCTGATCGTGGAATATCAACCTTGGTCTCCCCGGGTACCTACGTCCATTCACATTCTCACTGTATATCTGCTTTGTCAATCTTTCATCTGTCATTCTTTCCACATGACCGAACCAGCGGATTTAAGTTAAATGTTTTTAAAACACAGTGTAGGGGTTGAGGTAGTTTGTCACTAAACACATTTTTATTCGTATAAATATTTATTTCGCAAGCAGATAGTACTTAAATTTGATTAATTGATACATCAGTTTCAATTTCAATATTCATTAAACTGAGTTTATTTATAAATTACTAGGAACCGTCTATGCATTTTACGAAACGATGCACTTTTAGTTTTGCATATGATTACGAACTTTATTTATAAAAACTTTCAAGTTTCTAACCGTGCCTCAATTAAATAGTCTCTCATATACTGTCGGTACTATCTTCAAAGTTGCACAAACATTGATTTCAGCATAGAAGCTCACCGGCCTATTCGATATTAACTCCTAAACAGATCGTTGACCTAGGAATCGATTGATCCAGTTATGTATGTAGCAGTGGCAAACTACAGCTGAATGAAACAAATTTGAGTTTTTTTATCATACAAAAATATATTTAAGTTATTTTCAAACATATAGTCCGTTTGAATACAATAAAACCGTATCCTGCTTCAAAAACTTTATATTACAATTTAATTTTAAAAACTTTATTAACTAAGTCTTCATTTTTTCTTGACGTGAACTTTTTTAGAAATAATGAATGTAATCGAAATAGTTTTAAGATTTAAATGGCAAACTACACTGTGTCTTAAACAGAAATTTACATATAATTTATATAAAAATGTGTAATTGAATTATATTTTCGTTTAATTTGTGTTAAATTTATATTTGTGTTGATTAAAACAACAGTGCATTGTGTATCATCTATACATTATGTTCCTGAAATATATATACATCCTTCCAACCTTTTTAGTACATTTTGTTAATATAAAGTTATACCTTAACAATATATGTGGAAAGTACGCCAAATATGAATTATTTAAACATTGCAAAACTCTAGAAAAATAATTAATAATGCCCAAATAACTTTATTCCTTTTTAATTACACTTACATTATTTTTTAATTAAATCAATTAATGCCATTCTTTATAAGATATGTTTTTTCTATAATTTTTATGTTGCAAAAAAAAAACTAAATTAAATTTCCTATAATTTGGAAAAGGTGTTTAAATATTTCGTTCTAATACATAGTTACATATATGTAATTAACATAATGTTTCATTTTTATTTTAAGTAAAAAATGTCTTTTTATATCTTAGGCTTCACGAATACCAATTAAAAGATTATAATTACGTATTAGTAATAAGATTTTATTTGTAAATTTTCCGAATTTATTTAAAATAAGTATAGTTTGTAAGGTGTATAATTTTGAATCACCATCGTAAGTCTGCAAATATAAGTTATTTAGCATAAATCTATCAATAGATTAAAATTTATTTAAGGAGTATGTGATAGTACCACATATCTTTTAATTCTAGACTAAGTTAGGATTAGCTTAGGATAAAATATGACTTAAGATAGGATAAGTAAGAGACCTGTTATACTGCTACCTACTGATATGTTACAATTTTTATTTAACCACAAGTTTTGACAAGCATTGTGTTGATTAGTGAATTGTTTGTGAACTTATTATTCTTTTTGCATAATAACCTTTTTCTAAGAGGAATTAACATGCCAAAAAAATAAAAAAATAAGATAACATTATTGTCACTATATTATAGGCTAAGAATCGAATGCAGTCACCAGATAGATGGCTTAGACTTGGCAACATAGTGCCATAGCTCGCCATTGTCGTATCTCATTTAAAGAATAAGAGAGCTGATAAACTTATCTAACATCCTTAACTACCAAGCTGGGCAGCACCAAATAATTACTATTATAGGTATTTTTATTTTAGCACCTGCCCTGTATTTGGGTTAAATTTCTATAAATTTTAAAGAAAGAAAAAATTTCGCCCCAGACAGGATTTGAACCTGTAACCTTTCGTCTCAAGCCGTATAGGTGTTTAAATACAATTTAGGTAAAATGCTCTCAAAATTATTTCTGTTGTTAGCATTACCTGTATTCTGACATAACTAATGAGCTCCGTGGACTTACTGGTCGGAGAATCACATAGCCAAAGGCGCCGGCTATATATACTAGTTGCATTTGGGATTCTAAGTCAACAATGAGCCTAAGATCAGACAGATTGACTGAATTGCTTAAAATATTAAATATTGGTCAACACTTGTAGAATAAGACCCTGTGGTCTAGCGGTCCGGCGTCGGACTTGACTTCTTGAGGTCCTGGGTTCGATCCCCGGGTCGGGCACCATAAAAAAATTAGGAAATGCATATTATTTTCAAGTTATAAAGATATGTGCCCGGTTGGCAATAGGCTTGCTACCTTTCACATCATGGGACTTAGTGTCGTCGGTCGTGGGTGCCTAAAAACTAAGCATTTTCAGGGAAATTTTAAGATTTATTATAGGTACAGGCTTTGCAAAACCTGTTTTTTTAATCTGTGCTGCTTAGAACAGTTATGAGTTAAAATGGCCGGTTACTGTACTACCTGTGGAACGTTTTTTTTTACTGTAAGTTCCAGTCAACGAGCGTAATAAATATTTTTTGTATCTGTAACTATATTTTATGTGGACATTAAATTTAATCTACTGAATCTTACGCGTCTGTGTTTTATTAACACGGCTATTTAATGTTCACAAAAATTAATGGGACGAAGTTTATTTGCTCTCAGAAACGACATATTTTTAGGTCACAATCATTGAATATGACTGTCGAACCGGAATAAAATAATAACGAAAAATCCGTAAAATAAAAAAAAAAATATTAAAATACTCAGGCATTTGTATATTAAATTTATATAAGGGTTTTTGTATATCACTAGCCGACTGGTGAACTTCGTATCGTTTGACATTGCTTATAGTTTGTATCAAGAAAATTAAAGTATTGTTTTTCCTCTTTTCTCTGCAATTTCTCCGGTTTTTTTATATGAAGATTCTTCTGACAGTAACTAATACAAGAAACAAGATTTAGCAAAATTGGCCACGCAGTTTAGGCTTAATGCGATGATAGATAATAGGTATTCATTTTTATATATAAAGATTAAATATGACTCACACTACTAGCACGAGCATGTAATTTGCTTTAAATGAGGTATAAACAGTAAAAATATAAATGTCATAAAATTATTAGAGACTCAGCTTGAAGATGAGTAAGTAAGTAAAATTGTAACATATTTTGTAGGAAACAGTATAACGGCCATAATATACCCAAATTTGGGTCATTGATTTGAATTATACTTTTTTTGTTTGCGAATTATCATGCACCTAACGAAAGTACACATACAATGTATAAAGTTTGCATGTTACTGTGTCGTATTTGAATACCGTGTTAATCAATGTGAATATATAATATATGTTCCTCATAATACTTTCGGCACAAACTAATGAAAATTGTACAATATAAATGTGGTCCCCAAAATGTACGCTTAACTACACATTTCTGTAAAAAAAAACTATCACTTTGATGTTGACGTTTTAGACAGAATTATTATCAGTGTAAATAGACCTTAAAGTGACAATATAACAAAAATAAGACATTATTACAAATAATTTAATAATGAGTTTTTAAAAGTTGAAATTTAATTTGCAGTCTACAAGATTTATGTGTTCGTAATTATAAATATAATTGTTAAATACATCATTAATTACAGTTTGAATTTTTGGAACTATTACAAAAATGAGACAGATACGTATTTTGCAAACGTGTATTTTTTTTATAAAGTTGTATGTACTCAGAATCGCAGGTAAATTATTTTCAAAGTAAATCACAGAGAAGTAAATTTGTACAAAAATGTAAACCCAAATCGCATCATAACAGATAGCTGTGTTTTCAAAACTTACTAAACATTTGTAAAAACTTATTACAATGATACTATTGCATTATTAAGTACATTCTAATATGTATATATATTACGACATTTTTTTAACTTGCTATTGTTTAATCTATGAATGCGTATAAAATACATAGTGTTATATATGTTATTTAAATATTTGTCCATTGAATTTGGGTACGAACTGTCCAGAATGTTTAATTTTTTAATTATAATCCTCAACCTATACATTGTCTCAACCTACATGGCTATAGCCTAAGCCTAAGCCTACATTAAGTAAACTTTTGATTGTTTAAATAATTACGGAAGCCAGGTTTCAATTTATTTTTCAAAACGGCATAAAATGATCGAATTTTACATAAAGTGGGTAACATTTTAATGTTTATTTCACATATAACCTGTCAAATACAAATTTCCAATCATTTATTCGTTGCAGATCTTTCATTTTTATTAAGAAAAAGGTTAAATTACTTTTGTTTTTTCTAATCCCTATTCGTAAAGTGATAATTACAAGTTTGATTTAAAGTTAACATAACTTTAACATAAAATACCGTTTTGTTGTAACTGTCATGAAACAGAAACTTAAGTTCAAATGGCTGTATATAGAGCAAATTTTAGACTCCAGCTTTCTGTGTTTTATAATCAGTACTTTTCGGAAATGTTTTGTAATTACAGTGTACTTCAATGACTGAAATAATATTGGTGTATGTTTAGGATAACTGATAGTAAATACAATTCATTTAAAGAAAACAAAAATTGTATAATAAAAGAAATATGTCTCATAATACTAATGACATTAGATACTAAGCGTAATAATTCATCTTTGACTGACTAAAGTTTGCTGTCCAATTACTGATCTTTTAGCTGATCAAATAAAAAAGTAGCAGAATATCCATGTATGTACATGTTTGTCGTTTGTAGACGTGCCATAGTAACATAAAGATATTGTAATTTTCACTGACCAGAAAAAAATTATAAGTGTGCAAAAAAACTATATGTGTCCTAAGCTATTCTACAATTTAATTAGATATAGTCACTATGTGTGTAGATATCAGTGATAAACTACCAATCATTATTTATATATTTAAATCATGTAATAAGATTTTTCAAACTTTGTTAATTGTTTAAAACTTTAAACTATATTTAAGATCATAATTCAATACTTTTTTGTAACACTATGTACTCGTACTAATTTCGTTGGATTTTTTTACATTTCCGCTACCTTGACTTGGCAATATTGTGGTCAATAACACAGTGTTTCGTCGTGAAGAATTTTAACAGATTATTGTAATGACATACCTTACAAATATAATTAAACGTAGTTATTGAAGTATTTCACGCAAATGTACTACTTTTGATAATTTATTTAAGTCTGTCTGCTTCGGTTGTGTAATGATAGTTTTACTGCCATAAGCAACGATAACCAGCCACAAAATTCTGCTTTATCCATTAAAGTATAATAACTAAACAGCAGAAATTTTTAAAGTTCTCACGCAATATCCTAGCCTCGTAAATTTTATACGAAATCGCTTTTATAGTTTGTAACGAGAGAATTTTTAGTTTTCTTTATTTTACTTACAAATCCATAATAATTATTATAAAAGTTTGATAAAATACCTAAATTTTTTGGTAATCTCTAAAATTTTGTGCGAAATTAGTGCAACTATGTGGGTATTTCACAATATTTTAGAGCCCATAAATTATTAAGCATTTCCATTTTACCCAACATTCCACCATGAAGGTATGCAGAGCAAGGTTGACCGAACGCAAGGCAAAAGTAGTCATATCCCAGAAATATAAATTCTTGAGATTCTATAGGTGTTTTGTTTACATTTTGTTAGTGCTGTGAAATATATTTATACAAAACTTAACATGCATCTACCATCTGTATGAGAGCTAACATACATACAAACATTCTTCACGCCAATCGCCTTACGGGGTAGGCAGAGAGTATCGAGTGCCAGATCTCACGATCCTGACAAACCTGTCTGGCTTCCTTCACATTAATTACCTACTCCACTATTACTATACTCATACAAACCCGCCAGTTTCGGAGTCTCTTGACACCACCCTCGGATAATATCTGAGTGATCTGATCACGGAATCTCAACCTTAGTCTCCCCGGTTACCTACATCCATCTACATTTGCATTGTATGTCTGCTTTGTCAATATTATAACTATCATTCTTTCCACATGACCGAACTAGCAAAGTATGTCCTTTCGCATTCAATCCCACTCTTTCTCGAATCTCGCTGTTGCGAATGAGGTCAGCGAGCGTTACACCACAGATTTTCCGTAGCGCTCTCATTTCGACAGCATTTATCCATATGAGAGTTAAGTTAATCTATAATTTATATACAGTAAAATTGCAAAAAACCGACTTCTATTTCTATACATTTAACAAATTGTATGATTAAGTCATAGTCACATTTACAAAAATGAATTTTCTTTTTTGATTTCCCTGAAGTCTATAATCTCAGCAGATCAAGAATAGATGACAATGAAACCACCTCGAAAGTACGCTCTTTTGAATAGTAAAAGTTTTTTTTAAAACCGATTAAAAATGACGGAGAAATAGACATAAAAATATAGGAGTCGAACACATAGACTTCTTTTTTCTAAGGCTTTTAAAAGTGCAGCAGAAACCAAAGGAATCAACAAGTTTAAATTACTAGGGAGATGTAGGATTAGCGGTTTGCTTGTGCAAAGCCAAGTCGGGGTTGAAATGCATAAAATTTTCAACCTGCAACCTAATTGGTTTAAATTATTTATGTATTTTGTGTAAATATTTATAATCTCATCTTATATGTTTTGCATTTTTATTAAGTGTAGTTATAAGCGAATGGAAGTATATAGATGTTCTAGGTATAGTTACACATGTCGGCAGTTAATACATGAGTTTATTGTATTACATATTTCCCATTGTCGGCATTTCGTGAAACTTTTTATTTAAACAAATAATGAAGTTGATTATTTACGTGTGTTATGAATTATGCACAATGCTATTTTTATATCCACGTAACTGTTAATTAACACTACTTTCAAGAATCATATTAATGTACAACTTTGAAATGTTTTTTGTGTGGTAGATGACGGTAACAGACAACCAGATTTATATTTTTGGTTAATATGCAAAACGGTTATTTTTTAATAAGTGTTTTTTTAATTAGAATTTTTATCTATCCTTTTCAATATATTTAAAAGTCGAGATCTGTTACTTAAATAAAACTTATAATATATATACATGTGAGTATAACTGTATATCTAAATATAGGTGGAAGTAAACAGGTTTAATAGTATCATCTTAACATTATAAGGGTTTTAAAATAAGCACTAGTACTAAAATATTTGAAACTTCGCGTAAATGAGGTTATTATTAATATAAGAAGGTTCTATAAAATTGTTTAAATTATATTAAACATTATTTTTGTTTCTATTCTTAATATTAGAAATAAGCATAGAAAACTAATTTTTTGACTACATCGCTACGTGTATCTCGAGTTGAGCGTACTGATGAAATAAAAATAGTGAATCAAAATTGGTTTAGTAACTACATAAGTTAGTAAGTTTTACCAAAATGTAATGCCAGTTGGTGGTGGGAAATTACTGAAAAAATAAGACAGACAGTGTTCAGTTTTTTTATTGGTAAGTATTTTAGATATTTAAAAAGTGAATAAGATTCTAATAATTAAGGATTAAAATGTATGGCTTAGTTTAGTATTAGTGCTTATTTTGCCATTATTTGTATGTGTAAACGTAAATTATGTTATAAATGTATGTCGGTAACTGGAAATTCACTGCATCAACAGTTCTTAGGGTGTGTTAAGAATAGTAACAAAATGAGATATCATGCGTGCATACTCCGTTTCACTGTGGTTTTTGGACAATAGCACTGCTAATTTCACATTTTATAGTACAAATGTGCTTTGGTATTTCCAGGGCTAGGATGCACCACATAAATATTGATTTATTATTTTATTAACACAAAACCTTCAGCTTTAACATAACAGGAAAAAATAACCAAACTTTAACTAGAGAGCACAGGTTTTTACGTATAATAATAGAAATTAACTACATACTTAACAATTATTACAACTTATTACAAAAATAAAGGAAATGGATAATATATTTGTATTCCAAGAATGTATATTGAAACATATTTCGTTTTAGCAGTCGTCAGCAGTTCTAGCAGATTAGCAGCATGGGATAAATTTTAAACAAAAGGTTTTTTTCAAACGATTAGACAAATATTACCAAATCAAATACCGATGTAAACAAGGCATCTCGAATATTATAGGTCGATTGAAACATCTCTTTGTTAGTTTACATCAAAAGTGATAAAAATACAGAAGGAATAACGACAAGCAAATTCTTTCACATATTTTAGTTTTCGTGAATAATAAGAAATATCCCCGTCCGCTAGATTATCAAAAGGTAATTTCTACGGGCGCCAGAACTGCTTAATTTTATCCTTGAGTGATCAGAGTCTAAATTTAATTACTTTAAATATGTACGAGCTTGGAAGTACATTTTATTAATAAGCTTGCAAACTGAAATGAACATAAAATATATCAGAATTTAATAGTAATTATACAAAACTGCAGAACAAAAACAAACTTCCAATTGGAAACTAATTTACATATTTTTATTCACGATTAAAAAGAAGAAAGAGTTATTAATACTAAGGCACAAGTATTGGCAAATAGTTATGAGTAAGGCCTTATGAGTTAGCCTTATAAGGTTAATCACAAATAAACCAAATTTTAATCAGCAATTTTGACAAACTTAACGTGTTCCTTTCTTAAAAAATCTTTTGTTAAAAATTAGTTAGGTATAATTTTGTCTTTGTAACAAATTTCCAAATTTTTGAAACAGACGATGAAATAAAGAAATTAAGCATTTTTTACTTCGGATTTGCTGTTGCAGATTTCTATTGAGCAGCTTTGCTAATTTAAAAGTAATGACAACATGATGTGCGGCAATCTTCTGCAAAATGTAACACTTTTTTTCCCCTTAAATTTCTTTTAGATTATTGTAAAAAGAGAGGGACCATTGTATTGGGAAATATTAGTTTGAAAACCCTTCCAAAATATATCTAGTATAAGAATAAGCAAAACATCTTTAGAACTGTTCATGCAAAACTACATTTACCAAAATTAGTGTGAAATAGACTTCTGTTATTGAAAACTAGCTCTTAGACCAAACTGGACACTAAAACCTAAACTTTCAATAGAATCTTATTTGTACTTGGCATTTCTAGTAATTAATGTTTTGAATACCATTTACAGCCCCGTGGTTCTTAATAAAAAAATTCCTGTCAACAGAAGTAGTTCCTGAGTCTTAAAATATCGGGCACTCACTAAGGAGAACCGGGTCAAGAAAACCGGTAATTATTTGCGTGTCATGAATTTTAAAGTAAACTGAAGTAAATGTTAAAGTAAAATTCGGATTTCCGGTGTCGGGTTTTTGTAAACAAAAGTAAACAACAAAAAAGTGGTATTTGGTTCATTAATCACTAAACAGCTGGAATTACTTGTGAAATACTGGTACCAAGTTGAGATAGAACTACTTCCAAGTACTTAAATGAGTTTAAGCTGACTTACATTATAAAGCCCTGATTTGATAGTTGTTCAGTGAGTTCGAAACGGAAGGTGCAACAAAGATTAGTTAAATAACGAACTCCAAACACACAAATTAAGTGACTTACAGCCATACTCAGAGTCGTCAGTAAACATACAATCTATCACTAAGTTGCTTTTTTTGTATAGAAATGACTTAATGGCTGATAAAAGATAATTAACCTCTCTGATAGAGGCCGTAAATAACTTTCTTATAACACTTCTTGAACTTATTTCTTCTTTAACTTAAAACGTGATTTTAAATTATAGTAAAGAAGTGCATTTTAATAAAATTATTATATCAACAAACAAATATAAACAAATCATATTTGTAATAGATATTTTTAATAGATAGAGAATATTTGTCATATTTGTAAAAGGCCAATGTAGCTTAAAATATATATTTTACTGCTCAGAAGTAGGAGACGATAAGATGTATATTTATATATAGTAGGAGAGATCTTATTTTACTGCATAAATAAATAAATAAATACAACTAATTTAGTAAAAAAATAACATAAAAATAACTTTTTTGACAAAAAATTACTTTAATTTAAAAATAGATGACATTAAAGTTTTTATTTTCAAAGCAATTTTATGGCAAATATTTAACACATTTCTGATACATACTACAAAATAATTTTTATCTCACAAAATACTCAACAGAGAACTGAAATGCAAGTCGATCGGTTTTCAGATTCAATTTAGGTGTAGAAAATCTATTTCGCATTATCTCAGCCTTTGAAGAAAGTAGGCTTGCTATTTCCACACGATGATCCCATTTTGTTGCCAGCTATAGAACTCGGAGCGGAGTTCATTAGTTTTTACATTTTAGTTGCGTTTATGAAGGGGTAATAATGTGAAAGCGATGAAAATCCCTAGGCAATAACGTTACCGACGACCTAATTTAAAAATCCATCTTAGACATTGATTAATGGAATACGTGGAGAAGGAAACCGACATTTTCACTATATTTTCACATGAACTGTTCTTTAAAATAGTATCATGAAGCTCTATTACTACTAGAAGTTAAACTCCTAACAAAAGACCTGCGAGGCTATTCTGTATCTTTTTAGTGATAATCACTGGCAAAATGTACATCAAATAGCTGCCAAGTGACGTGTTTTGTATTTGCTATCTCCATTGTATTTCTGTTGTCACTGGCGATAGCAAATATAAAGCGCGTCATTTGACAGCTATTAGATGTACACTATACCCAGTGATGATCACTTAAAAGATACTGAACAGCCACGCAGATGTCATTTTCAAATATTGCTAACTGTCTGCATTGTACTGGCCTCTTGTTTATTTAACAACACAAGGCTTTGACAGAAAGGCCGGTACACTAGAGTGAGTCAGCAAAATTTGGAAATGACATCAGGTAGGAGTGTAACCTCCAGTAACAAGTTATATAGCTTCATGATGTAAACATTATTTCACTAACCTTTTTTAACTCTCCAAGAATTTTGATTAAATGTGACGTCACATTTTAAGATTTATGTGAATAGAACATATTTTCTTGAATTATTAAGCATTTTATTTTGTATTCATAAAAATGTACCATTCCGTTACCACTATACTTTTAGTTGCAGAAACTACTTAAGTAATGATGAAATTAACAATTTAATAAATCCCCGCGTAGACCATAATTATGTCGATTGAAATCAAAACCGGTAATCAGTATATGGATCCCATATCCGCGAAAAGGCGAACATTGGTTGAAAAAACCACGAGACGGACTCGCGCACGAAGGGTTCCGTACTATTAAAAAAATCCCAATAAAATTGTTTAAAAATTACGTTTCTTGTATGGAAGCCTCCCTTTAATATTTATTGTTATTTAATTATTTATTTTGAAAGGTAATATACAAGTAAATATTCTGTGAAAATTTGAAGCGTCTACCTGTTACCGTTTTTAACATTAAGCAAAAAATACGAAAAAACATGTTTATTGTATGTTTATAATATTTATTTCTTTCTATTTGTTATTATAGCGACAACAAAAATATACTCGTATCATTTGTGAAAAATTTCAGCTTTCTAGCCACCGCGGTTTATGAGATACAACCTGGAGACAGACAGACAAACATCGGAGGCTTTGTAATATGGTCCGTTTTTACCCTTTGGGTATGGAACCCTAATAAAGTATAAGTCGATTCTCAAACTCCCATTCGTACCAAGTCTGAATTCCAGGAAAATCGAGAAAAAATTTTTTTTTGTGAGCCTAGATGTCATAATCGGTAAACTCCAAATCATTTTTTTTGTAATTTTACTGTGCTTTAATTATTTTTAAACAACTGAGCATTTGTATCAAGCACCGTAGTGAATTAAAATCTGATCCATTACGGAAAGAAGCTTATTTCAAGGCTAGAAGGATGACGCGCGATTCTTTTTAAATGGAATAAGACAGTGAACAAGGACAGAATTCTAGCTCAGTAATTATTTGGGAAAAAACAATATAGCGGTTCGCGCTACTGTATTTAAAATGTATGTACTTCTGTGGATAATTTATCTACAATGGCGGTCGCGACAGTAATACTTAAGGCGACCACGACAAAACTACATACTGAGAAAGTATTTTTTTTTATATGAGGTACAAAGCTGAGATACGGCTATCACAGTATGCTCAAACACAATACATAAAGGTGGTTTGGGTTGCAAATGCTCTTGATATAAACCCATCATCTAATAATATATAAATAATATATAACATTAATTTAAACACTTCAGCTTCAGCAAGCAAAATACTTTTCTAACTACTAAACTGTAATTGTAAAACCTATTTATAAATATTAATTTCACATTTTTTTATTGAAGGATTTTTTTTATTTTGATTATGTCCAAAAGTACACTTAATGAGTTTATTTTTACTTATTTATAACTACATCTCTATGCTATCTTATTTTGCCATATTATGAAAATAGTTTTTATGGCAAAATAAGGTACCTAATGAATAAACAAAAAACTATGATTTTTAGCGACAAATGCTAAAAAATACTATTTCATTGATCAACCATTCCTATTAAACTACAATGCAAAATCAAATCTCTTATGAACCTATGGGTACGCCTAATGATAAAACTATTTGTATTATGTAATACTAAAGCATTTTCATAATCACACAAGTTTTAATAATAACATATAGAAAGGGTTCATGATATTAACTTGGAAGTAGTTCTATCTTCTGTCTAAATGTGTTGTATTTTTAAGGTAACAATTTAAAAATTTAATAAAGCCACTTATTTGGAAATGTTTTTTTTTATTTATACCTCAATTGCAATTCATAATTACATTTAGGCTTACACTTTCCATCGCATTGTCATTATAAAAGTATAATAATATGTTATATTTAATACCTCCAAGAATATGTACAATGTAGGAGAATGTGATAAATAATGTGAGGATAAATGCGGTCGAAATGAGAGCGCTACGGAAAATCAGTGGTAACAGAGATATCCGTGAAAGAGTGGGATTGAAAGAAAGTATTGGTGTGAAAATGAGAAAAGGCATGCTGCGCTGATTCGGACATGTAGAAAGGATCACAGATGAAAAATTGACAAAGCAGATATACAAGGCGAATGTGAATGGATGTAGGCACGCAGGGAGACCTAGGGTGATATTATCCGAAGGTGGTGTCAAGAGTCTCCGAATGCGGCGTGTTTATATGAAAACGATAACGAATGTGGAGGAAGTAAGGCAGCTTTGTCGGGACCGTGCGGTTTGGCACTCGATGCTCTATGCCTACCACGCAAAAGACTCCTTACATGTTACTTGATAGTAATTCTGTTTCATATTTGAAGACCTCATTGGTTAGGGGTTAGCGTAATCGTTTGACTCCACCGACCAACCACGAGATTCGGGTTCGATTCCCGATGGGCATTTGTCTGATAAACATGTTAGAAGTCTGTACTTCTGGGTGTTTGGTAGATTTATTCCAGTATCTATTTAAATGTTTCTGTATATTAGTGTCGTCTAAAAAAATCATAACAGGATATAATTTGCTTACTTTGGGGCTATTAAATCAATCTGTGCAATTAGTTCAAGGTATATTTATTTATCACATTTCTTAAAATGTTATTGTATTATAAGACGACAAATAAGCACACAATATCCTGAAGAGACAACTGTGGCTTATAAACAACACATACGTCATAGGTATAAAGCTATCTTGTTATGGAAGAATTAGGGTTGTTTTATAAGTTTACCAGATACCTTGCCCTTTTACCGGAATCGACAATGCCAAACACTATCATTATAGTGATGGGAATAATTGAGCCGATGGATCAATAGATCAATGCCTGGAATTTTCTAATGCGAAACACTACCACTACTTATTGCTAGTGGATCTTACGAGAAGCCAGATAAGAAGGCAGGGGATTCAAATACGGAACTTATATTTGAAACTAATATTTAGAAGTCAGTTCATTATACAAGACCTCCTCGTTGGTCGATGGGCTAGCGTATACGCGTAACTCGACAAACTAACAGAGAGGCCCGAGTTGGATTCTTGACAGGAGAAACTTGTTTGATGGACATTTAGATGTCTACATTACTGCAAATTTATTGTGGTATATATTTAAGTATGTATTGGAATCGTTGACTAACACCCATAACATAAGCATCCAATTTGCTTACTTTGGGAAATAAATCTTCACGCCCATACCCCGAAGAGTTAGGCAAAGGCACAATTAGACTAACAAGGTTAGATTCAATTTGTGTAACTCGTTTACTGATATTTATCTTCACGCCCATATCCCCGAAGAGGTAGGCAGAGGTACAACAAAGGCACCCACGACTAGCCGAAGACACTAAGTCCCACAATGTGATAGGTGGCAAGCCTATCGCCAACCGGGCACGTTTCCAATCCCGACCAACATTTTTTTTTAATTAGAAAATTGGAAAAATCCAATTTTCTTTTTGTTGGCCGACCCGGGATTCGAACCCAGGACCTCATGTAGTCAAGTCCAACACCCGGACCGCTAGACCACAAAGGCGATACTGATATTTATTTTTTTATTTTATTAACTGAAGGGAGTGCACCTTTGCATATATCTTTACGCGAAGAATGGATATTTCTGGTACACGAAATGACGTATAATCCAACGTCATTTCGTGTATCAGAAATTGTCCACGCAAAATTATCAGCTGCAGACATACCATCGATAGCAAAGACGTATGTTTAGATCACTGCTGCCTTTTTAACCAATTCAAAAAAAGGTGTGTGATATTTGTGTATTTGATACGCAGTTACTCGGCCAACAACGAATAGATTTCAATACTTTTTAGCCACCAAACGAAAACGTGTTATAAGTTTGACGTGA
Source organism: Calephelis virginiensis (assembly GCA_002245475.1). NCBI lineage: Eukaryota > Metazoa > Arthropoda > Insecta > Lepidoptera > Riodinidae > Calephelis > Calephelis virginiensis. The sequence goes on from NJDC01004269.1 coordinate 360,080, forward strand.
TCGTTTGTATGTGAGTCTGTAGCATCACGACTTGTGAATGGATGGACCAATTTCGATGCAGATTTTTTATTTGAAAGCAAAAGATTCTGCCTGAAGTTATTGAACATTTTTAGTTTTAGTATTATTCGAAAGGATAATCATGATTCCAACATTATCTCATAAATTTCTTTAACTCTGAAATGTGGTTTTTGTGTTGTATTAAAAAATGCATCTTATTTTAGTTGCGGTTTTAAAGTAAAAGTAGGTTTTTTATAGTTTGCTGGGCTTAACATGTTCTCATTTCAAATTTCATATTCAAAATATATTTATTTTCGGACATATATACAAAGATTCGTGTGACTTTTTTTATATTGTACTAGCTGATCCGACAAACATCATTCAGTCGTTTAACTATGAATATTGAGTTTAAATCAGAAAACTGCTGTTATGACAATCAAGTAACTAATAGTTATATAAAACTAGGTGTTTTAGCAAACTTTGTTCCACCCGTTCAGATTTTAAAAGAAAAATCTAAATGTTGTTTTTCCTAGTTTCCTCGCCGTTAAACTAAATGAAAATTATCTTATGTCCATTACCTGATTCTAAGTTACCTACCCATCAACTTTCGATGTAACTAACACGATTTTCTTTTAGACTACTTGTTCTGGCGAACTTCATTCAACCCGCTCAGTTTTTATGGAAATTATTAAAACATTGTTTTTCCTACCTTCCTCGTACTCAAACAGGATAAAAATATTATATGTACTTGTCCTAGTTCTAAGGTTCCTATAAGTTTTCAGCCAATTCGGTTAAGCCTTTCATGTGCTATAAATAGTGTAATTAGCATGACTTTCTTTTATTTAAATAGATGTATGTTTTTAGTATAGATATTTATGCTACGTTAAATTTAAATGTAAATGTTACGTTAAATTACAATAAAACATTATTTTTTTTATAAACCTGCTGACAAGAATCAACAAAAAAAAGAATGAGCAAAATGAGCGTTTTGTGATGACCGAACAAAATAAAAATTTAAAAAATAATAATAGGATGTAAGCCAAAAATAATAATGTTCGCAATGTATTTCTAGCTATCTTGAAGTTCTAAAAAGGCACATGATTTAAAATCAGCCCGACATTCTTTGGGGCACAGATAAGTTAATATCATAGCAAAATTAAAGAACTCTTATGCCTAAATATCAAAGCGGTAAATTAAAGCATTCTTTTCAAAAAATATGTATGGCTTGAACTTGAACATATGATCTAAAACCCGGGCCAATAGATAGCGAGAAACTAGAAACATTATGATGTCTATATGCAACGGTAGCATTTTGCTATCTGAAGAGCAGCCTAGCCTGTCACCATTAAACAAAAAAAAGCCAAATAGCAATGTCTTGGTTTGATAAAATTATAAAGCACTAACCACTGATAAGTTTGTTGTAATTATCCGTAAAACTTTTATGGTATAAGTGATGTTCACAAATTCTTGCTTGTAATTGTCGTGTTTCGGCTAATGAACCTGCAAGAAGCAAAATTCTCCAGCCTCAGGTTAGAAAAGCTCTGTTTACGAGTTTGTTAAGTGCAGAATGCTTTGAGGCATTAAGTTTTACGTGCTTGTATCGCTTATACTATTTCCTATTATTCTTATTTAAAGAAATTTGATTTTAAATGGTACTTTTATAACAAGCTTAACTGATTTGAATGATTTATTTTGTTCGCAAGAATATATTTATTGTATCTGTATACTAAAAATGAATCCCTAGTTTTAAACGGATAATATTGTAAATGGATGAAATAATTTCGCTCACTTTTTTTTGTTGTGTTAATTGTTGTCAGGTAAAATTATATACGAAAAAATGTAAATTGTTCCTTCAAGCAAAAAAAATTAAGAATCCGGCGTAGTAAAGACAGGGCTACGTCTACCGGGTCAGCTTGGCTCAGCTCAGCTTATGGATCAATAATCCTAAAATTTAAAATTGGGGGGTCGAACCCCGTTGAAATATTATTTTTTAAAAAGTTGAAATGCCACAAACATACAAACACAGAATAGTCACATCTGTAACAACGGTCTTTTTTTTGTCAGGGGTCAAAAATAGAACAAAACTGTTATCGACTGCCAATGTATATAAATAAATAGTTATTTGGGGAATTTGTTGACAGAAATAATACTGTCTGAAATATTCCATATATGGAATGAGAAACCAAACGAGTAGATTCAGAAAGAACAGAGTTAGATTAGTTAGCATAGTTCCACCAACGTGTTTATTTAGTAGTCAAAATCCGAACAAAGCCGTTACTTAGGAAACTTAGTTTCGGAATTATGAGTTTTGAAAATGAGAGTCCCGCATCATTTGTTTTTCTTATTTTGAAAATATTGCTATTTTCTAAACAAAATTCTGTATCAAAAACACTAAACTTTACAGCAACATACAATAGATAGGTAGGTCGCACTTTAGTTAAAATTATACGTCACGCACACATGCCAAAGTAATAATGCATTGCCAAGCAGTGGAAGAGATGTCAATATTATTATCATTCATAAATAATTATCATTTCAATAAGCAGAATACAACATCGGTAACTAATAAGTAGTTATTGCCAAATAACAAGGCAGTGGTCTCAATTCATATGAATCACAAAATTCGATATATCGGTAGAGATACCTTACCACCTAGCACAATTGGCCAATATCCTGTCCATAAGATATACCAGTAATCTCTATGGTGACCATCAAGAGAGCTATCTGCTTGTTTGTTATTTTGGAACATAAAAAATCCCCGTTTCCGTGGCATGAAAATAATTTAAAAAATTGGAAATTTAATATCAATGATATTCATAAAGTCCTCAGAATAACAAAACAATCTTGCTATTTCTTTAAAACATTAAGTAAGATGGTTATTCTACGACCCTTAGGGACGTTATTACAATTAATGTTCCTTATTGGAGGGCAAACTTCCATCCTATTAGCTTTAAAACCAAGTTTAGTTCAGGGGATAGTACAGTAAGTATTTGCATTCCTTCAAGGAATTATTTCGCCTGTCATGAATGCTTTTCTTAAATGATAGTTCCGATAATTTCTGGGTATTGCCAACTGAGCTATTATTATTGATATAACTTTGATACAGGTTACTGTAGTATAGTTTACTAAAACAAAGAGATAAGCTTCCAGACGTGAAAGGCAATTGGATAATAACAAGTTGCATAGGTAATACTTGCTGGAGCTGGATAGTCAAAAAAGGCAGGCTGGGCTTTGGAAATTGTACTCCAGACTCCAGAATGATCTTTGGCCTAGTAGAATGACAAGTGGATGCAAAAAGACTGAACATAAAGCTCAATCAATGCAAAACCATTTCTTTAGAGTTCAAAGAGTTTGCCTGCTTGTTCCGGTCTCGTGCTGCATCAAGAAAAAATACGTTGAACAAATTAAGGACACCATATACTATAATAATAAGTTTACATAAAGACATTTCCTAAACTCATTAAAATACTATAGGTTCGTATCACACAAATTGATCTTACCTTAAAGTAATCTTAAGATTGTATTATTAAAATAAATATAAATAAACAAACAGACCCAAAAATACAATTTTTTTACCTCACACAAATGCTTGCCTCTATTTAGAATTGAACCTGATTCTTACTGGTAGCTTTAGGCATGTTTTCTAATCCCATGGCTAATGAAGATGTCAAATGCACGGCGTATCTGTCTAGCCGTTTTCTTTCAAACACCACCGGTAAAATTATTTAAAAAAAAGCTTGGCTTTTGAATGCATTTTCAAAGTATGTTACATCCGATATTAACTGAAGGCTAAAGAAAAGTAATGAAGTTAAAATACTAAGTTGATATCAAGCTTCGTTTCAAAAAGTAAACTTTTTACAAGCAGCTGTAATTTCAGATTGAATAAAAATAAAAATCGAAAGATTCGTAATAACATCCTAAAAACTTTATGGCCAAAAGTGATGGTGCTAGACTATCAACATAAATGATTTATTTATAAGTACTTAACAATCGACTTTATTATTTAAATTTTGTTTCGTTCTTAAAGAACCTAGTTGACGTTGAGGAAAACATTGCAAATGACAGAATAATTCATTTTAAATCTTGACTTCTTCGCTCAGCATTTTAATAACATATCGAAATACAAAAAACGCGACCAACCGTTTTTGCCCTTTCATTTTCTTTTTATGGGTTTTCCATCGGTATAATATTAATATTGAGTAAAATTTTAAGACCCTGGAGTTTTATTCCCTACATTTATCATTTTACTTTTATTACCCGCTTTTGAAAGGCTAGTTTGCTAATGGCTAGTTCACTTGCAATTTTATTTTGCTGTCGTCGATGCTTACTTGTGTCTGAAGTGGACAAACTTTTGTCCGAAATTTCGTATTAAGACCGGCAGAATCTGGTGCAGTTTAGCCCTAGAAAGACACAAGTTTGCGCTATTACCACCAAAATGTCTCCCATTCTCGTATTCCCTCTATTTTAGAGCGTTTCCCTATTTCTACAGTCTGTTTTGGTAGACTTGGCGTTGATATTTCGAGTGATGTTAAATTTTATGGTCATCTGAATATATAATAATATGGTCATCTTAAGAGTCTACTTTCTCAAAAACTTCATAAGTAGGGGCGTAATAAGGCAAGAAACTTCAAGACGACCCTTTGTTTGCAAGTTTACATTCGGCCTTACATGCAGTACTGTTCTCAACGCTGGGCAGGAGCTCTCCAGTTCCAGCTCCTTTCTTTTGACCGCATCCAACGTAAAGCGTCACGAATTTTCAATGACCGGTTAATTACAGATCAGAAAGAATATTTCTTTGGCGTTGCGAAGTGATGTTGAATCTCTCAGTATTTTCTACCGTATTTATCATGAGAAATGATCTGCCTCTGTCTTTCACCTTCAGACATCGCGTCAAAGTTTAGCGTGGGATGCCAATTATCTTGATGTGTGGCCGTCTACAATCATGCAACTCCAAAGACATTTCTTTCACTGCACAACACTTTTGTGGGATTAGTTACCCAGGGCGGTATTTTCAAACGAATACGACTTAGGAACCATCCAGAATAGAGCGCATTTATTCTTCAAATGTCGACAAGGAAACTAAGTAGGTATTCTTGGTAATGTGAATATCAGTAGGCGGCAGTGATTCCTTTTTATTAAGACCCACTTGCTTGTCTGCGTCCTCTTGGATAAAAAAGTCTTGCTCGTAACTAAAAAGCTCGTTCGTTAGTCGACGGCATAGCGAACATGCCTAACATCACCGACCCACCATTACAATCCGTACGAATTAACTGTGTACATCGCGCTATGATGTCATTTGTCATTTTCATTTTTATTTCATAGTTTTTCATTAACTGATATTTTCTTATAACAAAGATGTTATCGCTACTGAGCGCTTTCAGTGAATTAACAGTGCCGAGCGTATCAGGGGGAGAGAGACTTGTTATATCACTGGGAATAGAGGAATAGAAGCCACAGTTGCCTTATCTTTTACATCTTTATCTTTCATTATAAAATTAAGATAAAAACTATCATTGCCAATACACCGGAATGCAATATATGATTAATTATCCGAATAGACTCCAAATATAGACATGTTTCCCAGCATCAAATTCAGAGTATTCGACATGTTCATTGGTACGTCTGACATATGTTCCGCCCACTGTCGGTTGATTATCTTCAGTCGATAGTATTACAGGATGTTCTTTATTTTAATCTGTTTTTTTCATTATTACCTTATACTGCTAAAATGAACAACATAAATATTTAAAAATAACTACTGATAAAAATTTATTTCATGGGGTCTGTACATAATATATTGTTTTCTCATAAACATGCAAGTGTTTTTTATGTTTATTTTAATTTTTTATTTTTGTGATTTTGTGAATGGCATGTGCTGACGTTATGGCGGCAGGAATAGGTAAGGAGGTGGTATCAATCCGGGCGAGTCGCTGCGAAACTCGACCACCTAGTAAGATGTCACGATGTTAGTGACAGTAGGCCTATGCTCGCCTTTTACGAGCTGCGTGGTGGGAAGGCAGAAAGTCTTTTCTGCAAAGGAGCCCGGAACAACACGGGGAAAAATTTTAATAATAGGAAGCGGAAATTTAGTTGGCTATCTGCCTTAGAAATATCTGCGCAACAACTTTTCTACAACATTTGTTTCCTTACAAAACAGATGCTGTATAAAAGTTCTTCTATTTTTTTTGGATTTAGAAGCAAATATTATATATAGTCGCCTCTGTGGACTAGTCTAGTGTAGGACTTAACTTCATAAGATCCCTGGATCAATTCACGGGTCAAACAACAAACACAAATTTTGTTTTTTAAATCTTTATAATATAAAATAAATTGCTAATTGTCTTGGTAAGCCCATAACTTCCGAATGACGGAACCGATTTGTTTTTTTTTTGTTGTGATAGTTATCGTCAGACGAAGCTTCTTATGAAAAGAAAAACGAGAGAAATAGTAAAAAAGGATACTTTATTTTTCCCCATATAAACTGAACGGATGGAACGAAGTTCGCCTATACAGGCAATTTTTCTAATAAAAACAAAGTTGCTTGGGAACAGATATGTGCTCGATAGGTTATAGGATTGCCACCTATCATGTAGTGGGACTTAGTATCTTTGGCTAGCTATGAGTGCCCTGGTTGTACCACCGCTTACCTCTTCGGAAATATAGGCATGAAGATACTTTTTTTATTGTAAATAATATAAAGCAGATTTGACAAATTGAATTTAAATTCTTAACCAACCTGAAAACACCTTGTATAAATGAAAACGAGAGGCAAAATACGATTAGTTATGCACTATGTATATTTGGAAAACGTCTAGACTATTCGCCTAATTTTTATATTACTAAATTCATCACATTCAGAAAATAAAATAACTGGTAAAACTTATTAAATTTATTTTGCTTTCAGCTGTGTTTCTTATAAGATAGAGTTTTATTTTCCTCATTTTTGAGCTCCCTTAACTTCATTGTATTTGTTTGTTAACGATGCTACTGAGTAAACTTCATTTTTCATTATTATTGAATTTCATGTTTATATTGAGTGAAATTGGTTAATTAAGGTGGGAATAAGATTAATTTTGTTCAATGAAAGTGCACAAATGAAATAATCATGAAGAAATTAGTATGTCATCTATTTCCTCGCTGCCGTCAAATCTCACTAGATGAGCTTGAGTAACGAAGCCATCGCTTTACTCAAGACCCTGACCTGACATGACTTTGTACATAGTGATTGATGACTGTATATCGTATAAGAATCAACTAACTTGACATTGGCAAAGTAGTCGTGAAAAACGATCAAAAGCCATATTTATAAAAGAAGAAGAAGAAGAATAAACTTCACAAAAAGTCAGGGTCACGGTTTCAAATAGGCAAATTGTTTTCTTGTCTATAACATTGCTTGAGTAGGTAACATTATTTCTTAATCATCACACCGGTGTGACAGGGCAGTGTGAAGGTAAGTCGGGCGCGAACGCATCGATACCCATAAGCAGTATGACCCTGATCCTTGTGATTGTTGGTTTTCCCATGAAAACAGCCTGATTCATTTAGGGGATATGATGTTATAGACGGAGACACATGCACGAAGATAAAACTTACAACACTCTCTTTTTTCCGTCCGGGCTAAAAATGGTTCAACATGTATTAGCTGCAATGCTACATATATATATCTAACTAGCTGTTGGCCGCGGCGTGTTCCGCTGGGTTATGGTGAAACAGGAACATTTTATCGGGGTAAAACTATCCTATGTGTTATACAAGTTACCCTCTATGTGTGTGCCAAATTTCATGAAAATTGGTTTAGCAGTTTTTGCGTGAAGGATTAACAAACAAACAAACATACAAACTTTTGCATTTATAATATTAGTCAGAATAGGACAATTTAAGAGTAGTAAGTAAAACTACACAAACACACGTTTATTTCTTTTAGTCATAGATAAAGAATAATATATATTTTTGCATACTAATGATACATATCTTGATGCCAAGATTTTTGCGTGGTAGGGAGACAGTACTATCGGGTGCCAAGAGGCACCTTTAGACCTGATTTGTTTCTTAAGTCTTTTCAGTATTCATTTCATTAAAACTAGCACGATTCGGAACCTATCTTCGGACAAACTCGAACCATTACATACGCTCTAATGGTTCGGACGTCATCAGCGTCAACCTTGATTTTCCTTGCCAGTTAAGCTCTTCTTCATTTACACTGTATATATAAGCATTTTCTTAGAAATAAAAAATATGCATTTTTCATTATTAGAAACTTATAACCGCGGAATACATATTGAACCAAATTTCAAAGAGCTCTAAAAATTAATTAAAATTAATTTGTTATAGGCCGAATACTCGCGTAATCAACATAAGAAAACAAAAGCCTGATGAACGAGAAAGCTCAAAAACATATTTTAAAATCGACAACGTCCTAGTTTTTGAAATCGGGCTCATTTTATTATTATAAATATTTAAATAATATTCTTTAAAAAAAGTAAGTTCTCGCGATACATTTATAATGTATTCCGAATACTTTCGTCTTATCTGTTTGTGTATGACGTTATCTCATGAGAAATGCCAAAATGAAGAATAAATCGTAAATCGATGCCTACCAAAGCGTGTTATGACGCTTACATTAGCATAAAGACCCACTAACGATGTTAGTACGTGACGTGCCTTCATACTTAACTCGGATATACTAACGTATAAAAATAAAACAAGCACATTATTAACAGGAACATTTTGGGCTTGAAGAATCTTGCATGCTCTCGCGTGCGTCAATTCATATGAGCAGTAACATATAAACTGTATATAAAAAACAACCCTATACCAATGTATTTAAATACAAAAGATTGTCTGTCACACCTGTTCGATTAAACTGCGGTCCAGTTTTGATGAAATTCGTTATACATACAGTTTAAACTTAAGTTCAAATAAAGGCTTCATTTAAAAAAATAAAAGCACAAATAACTACAATATGAGATGTAAATTTGTATGATAATCATGTTGAAATTAACTAAACTGCTGCCCGAAATAACTAATCTACGCTAATGAAGTCTCGGGTGAACAGTTTGTAGAAGTACTTACATAAAAAGCTATCCCGACGAATTTTAATATACCACCATTACGATATTTTTAAATCTACGAAGCTATAACTGGTGTAACTAACTCGACTCTAATATATATAGCTATTTCTACCTGGAGTACAAAAAGCAAAGTCTGATTTATTACAGCATTATAACTGCTGGACCGTTTTCAAAAGTATTAAATTTTTTTTAGATTTGTTTTAGTCCTAGTAAGGAAACAAATTGGCGCTTTTGGGAGCTTAAAATCTTTAAAAATCGAAAACCTTAGTAAGAATTGAAGTTTTTGCAAACATCCCTACATCAATGTTGTCTACGGTTTCAATAAAATAACGCTCATCCACACTAATATTATAAATGCGAAAGTAACTCTGTCTTTCTGTCTGTCTGTCTGTTACATTTTCACGCCTAAACCACCCAACCGATTTTGCTGAAATTTGGTATGTTGATAGTTTACATTCATGAGAAGGACATAATTATATTATTTTTTGGAAATTCAACCCCTAAAAGGGTTAAAAGGGGTGACAAAGTTTGTATGAGATTTTTTTTATTATTAAATAAATAGACTACGTGGGCGAAGCCGCAGGTAGCAACTAGTATTAACATATTTTTGCCCATTATTCAATTAAATGAACTTAACTTTCATTGACAGGCATTTGAGCTGGCTATAAATTCAAATAATACAAAATTGAAAAAAGAACCTTTTTTAATTGGGCATCATGTGTAACTGAAGGGCACAATTTGGATAATTCTTATATTGTAGTGCTTGTTACTATCAGAAGAAGATTAATAAAAAAATAAAATTTGAGCTAAACATAAGAAAACTTAAAAAAATATAAAATTTTACATAACTGTAACATTCGAGCTCAATAATTAATATTATCTTATATATTGTGGCAATCGTAAATTTATCGAGTGTATTACTTATTTTACTAAATTATATCACGTTGTCTTAGTTGTATATTGGTTTGTAATTATTAATCAAGTGTTTAATTAATCTAGTTGTTTTTGGTATAAAGTAATTGCTACTGCTTGTATTGTTAACTTAATTATCTTAGTCTCCGTTTGATAATTATGTAAACCGGTTAAATGAGTATGTAAGTGTTGAAGTATATAAATACAAGTATATATTGCAATGAAGGCTATAGCAGTCAATTTGGAAGCAGTATATATATTTTGTTACATGAACAAGGCTTATAAATACAACATGTAATGGTATTAGCTTGGAAGAATACTATTAGATTATGTTAAATAGTCTCACACCCGTATTCAAGAAGCATAAGTCACTAAGTAATGAAACAACGATGTGCGAATCACCTTTCTAATGCGCCTCCAAGACAAAAGAAACGAGTTTGATAAAATTTGACATGCATTAAAGACACAATTTTTCTAAAATCAATCAAAATTTTTTTTTTTACATGTTTTGTATGAAAATATTTAGAAGTTATAACATCTCCAGCGTGTTTGTAAAAGGTTAATTAATGTAGAGGAAGCCAGAAAAGTCTGCAAGGATCATGAGATTTCACACTTCTTAAAGGACTTGGCGTGAAGATATGTATGTATGTATAATATCTTAGCCAATTTCCAAGTTTTAGTTACTGTGTACGCTATCAACGTTCCGGGAAATAGCTAGTTCTTAGTATTTCTTACAATAAAAGCGTATACGTAGTGTATGTACACGTAAGGAGGTTTTACTCCCGAATACATAAGAAAGTTTGAGTCTGAAGAAGTTTAACCCTTAAAGGAGTTTATCAATTTTGATGAAAGATGTGTGAAATAACCTCTCCATCATAGCTTTGTGTAAACAAAACTTGATTTAAGACAATGGATGATGAAACTTGGGCGGTATTATGCGAAGTGTATTGAAATACCTTAACGAAAGTACAGCAGCTTATTGTATTAGTTATAATAGTTTACACGTTTACCAGGTTTATAATTTACTCGAAATAACGTCGACTGAAATTTAATTTGGATTTTGGTGAAAAACATGTTTTAAAGCGAAACTGGTAGGCTATTCATAATAATGTGGTTTTATTTAAAATAACTAGTAGATAGTATCTTCACACCCATTTCCCCGAAGTGGTAGGCAGAGGCTCAACCAGGGCAACCACGACAAGCCGAAGACATTAAGTCCCACAATGTGACAGGTGGCAAGCCTATCGCCAACTGGGCACGCATCCAGTCCCGAGCAACATTTTTTTATTAGAAAATTGGAAAAACCACATTTTTGTTATTGTTGCCCGACCCAGAAATCGAACCCAGGACTTCATGAAGTCAAGTCCAACCTGGACCGCTAGATCACAGAGGCGATTATTAAATAGTAGATACGAAATCAATTGATTTTTGACGGTAAAAATTTATTACTATACAACGAAATGTGTTTTTTTACTAAACTATCTGACCAGACATACGCATCTCGCCAGACTTTGTTCTATAATCTTTATATTCAAAAATGAATCCCCATTTCGCATGGTCATCGCATTACGCCTGAACGGGTGGACCAATTTATGAAATGTATTAAATTTAAGTTGTATGGTAAGTATTATAAAAAAAGTATCTTCACGTCCATATCCCCGAAGAGGTAGGCAGAGGCACAACCAGGGTACCCACGACTAGCCGAAGATGCAAAGTCCCACAATGTGATAGGCGGCAAGCCTACCGCCAACCGGGCACATATCCTATCCCGAGCAACATTTTTAATTATTAGAATATTGGAAAAAACCCAATTTTCTTTTGTTGCCCGACCCGGGACTCGAACCCGGGACCTCATGCAGTCAAGTCCAACAACTGAACCGCTAGACCACAAAGGCGATTATAAGTATTATAAGATTTCAGAAAATTTAGAAGACAGAAATGCTTGGGATTCATACATTCTCTAAAAATAATTAAGTATATGTAAATTATTGGGAGATCTTTTTTAAATCTTTTGTAAATTATATTTACAATTAAAAAAGAAAAGCCCGCTGAGTTTCTTTCGCCGGATCTTCTCAGTGTGTTCTTTTTTTATGATACTATTTTTTATCATTTTCCTTGCAACTTTCGCGTTTTTTTTTCAGAAGAACCCTCTTCTGATAATAACTAACACAATAAAAAAGAAATAGCCCAATCGGTCTAGTTGTTCGGAAGCTATGCGCTTACCAACACATTTAGCGATTTATTTTTATATTATAGATAGACGCGTCACAAGAATCTTTGTATAGATCTACGTGAATAAATATATTTTGATTTTGAATTTTGATAATTATTTTTTCTGTTTTAGCTATTGACAAGAGAAAGTTCTTATGAAAAGAAAACCCTGGAAAATTTTAGGAAAACTAGAAAATACTTTACTTTCAAATGTCTGCATACAAACTGTTAGTAGCTATTAATGTCAATTAACTAGTAGCTTCGTATCGCTTAATCGTATGGGGTAATATTTTTAAAAAGTATTTTTAAAAAAATAATGAAAATTATTCTGTCTAGAATTTTTTGGGCAATCCATTTTTAACATACTAAATTTATGGAAAAAGGTGTTTCTAATATCAGCTCAATGTAGATTGATGAAGATTCGGATCTTTTATTTTGAGTTCAGGTACTTCAATTCATAATTTTTCCAAAGTTTTGATTTATTCGTTATGTTATTTTTTAGCTAAAACACTTTTCTTTTGTATCAGCTAACTTGTGTTTTTACGGCCTAATTTTTGAAGCAACGAATCAGTTTTTTTTATTTAAAATCTTACTCTAATAACCATCGGTTAAACAGTAAGTAGAACCACAGAGAATTGATAGTGTTACAAAAGAAGTTTAAACAGTTACTTTAAAAGGATTTTAACTTTTATTTAACTCAGAATAAAGCTTTACGATAAACAGTCTTTCCAAGTCTAAGAGCTTTTTATAGATTAGCTTTTAATACTACCATTTTATCTTTCCTATCTTAAAGAAAATCTACACTAATATTAACGATTCTTTTAATTTATTTACTGACTAAACACACAATAGGAAATTAAGCCGAAATAGTGTCTATAATCCAAAAATGATTGTTAAAAACCCTACCATATGTCATTTAATGTCTATGAGTAGGTTTTCTTATTTATCACTAGCTGTTATTTTTGATTCATCCGTGCTGTTTGTGTGGGAAAAATTAATGTTTAGCTTTTCCTAGTTTCCTCGCAGTCGGACGGGATAAAAAGTATCCTATCTTCATATGTCCGTCTTCTGGTTCTAGGTTTCCTAATTTTCAGCATCATAATTTCAGCCGTCCTAGAGTTACAAACGGTATAAGTAACACGTTATTTTCTCTATGATACGATCTTTTTTAAATGCAGATTTTGTTTCAATAGAAAAAACGACAAATAATTTTTAGAAAACGTCTTGTTAGACGTCATCCTTGTTCATTCAAGGCCTAGGTAATAAAATATTTTAAATTGTGTTTGTTTGTCCTGCGCCCATGTGCAACGTTATGAGGTGAACAAAGGGTACTTTTATCCTCATAATCGGGTCCCCACAAGAGAGGTAAATAGAGAAGCGAAAGTACCCTCGAGGTAAATTAGTAAGTAAGTAAGTAAGTATCTTCACGCAGATATCCCCGAAGAGGTAGGCAGAGGCACAACCAGGGCACCCACGACTAGCCGAAGACACTAAGTCCCACAATGTGATAGGTGGCATGCCTATCGCTAACAGGGTACATATCCAATCCCGACTTTTTTTATTAGAAAATTGAAATTTTCTTTTTGTTGCCCGACCACTGATTCGAACCCGGGAACTCAGACAGTCAACTTCAACTACTTAAGCGCTAGACCACATAGGCGACTAAGAGGTAAATTACTTTTTTTAAGGCTAGATTACTTAGCCTTTTAGGCTTTATAATTATTTTTATTTGTATCATTATCCTGCTATCCTAAGAGAAATTGAACACTGACGTTATGGAAACAGATTTGGTTAGGTACTAAATCATGTGTGTTAAAATTTAACCCTAACTCTTCATTTAACCTGTGTCTTAAAGCTTTTCAGAAAACAAAGGAAACTTTTACAGACTTTTAATTACCAACTGTAAGCTCACGTCACACTATATCTTAGAATTTGTATGCATTAGCACAGTCAAACATTGTTAAAGGCACTACCTAAACATAACGTTAGTTAAAAGCAAAAAATATTTGATATTTCAGAATATTGATTTTGCCTAATACTACTATTACCTAATACTTTGCTTAAGGTTTATCAAATCTTTAGATTTATCAACGATTAAATGGGACACTGTGCCTTGATTTTTTTGGCTATTTCAGTAGCTATTATTAGGATTATTAATAAATATCTCATTGCACACACAAAGCAAAAATATGGATAATACAGGAGAAGTAAAAAAGTACAAATGGTGTGTAAAATCTTCACACGTTTCTTCCAGCACCCAACCCAAAAATATGAAGCTGTAAAAATAAAATGGACGACATTGTGTACAAAAACGATTAAATATATACTTAGGACAAATAAAACATAAATATAATGATCAAGTATGTAAAAATAGAACAGGCACAATTACTGAAATTTCTTTATATATACCGATCGACATATAAACCGACTTTAACTATTTACTACCACCACAACTAGAGGTGATTACCAACTCAATTACCACGTTACGATTCTATAACTCTTTTTTTGGAAGATAACAAATAATTCCGAAATGGTCTCATATATTTTTTGAACATCCTACTAGTTACAAAAAAAACCATCAAAATCGGTCGTACTTAGGCCTGGTATAGGCCTGCTATAGGTTGGTTACGTCATTACGTAACCAACATGCAAAAAACATACAGTCGCATTGAGAACCTCCTTTTTTGGATTCCGTAATAATGAGCAAAGACTCCAGATAGCAATATACTCTAATACATACTTATAACGTGTACTCAAAAGATACTAGTTTAATCTTTCCCGGTTGTAAAAATAAGGTTAGTGTATATATTTAAATAAATAATAACAATTCCTATCATCTTGTCTTCGCTGTTGTAATGTAAAACGTCAATCTCGCTCAAGTTAGTAAGTAAACGGCTTTGCGGAAAGCCGATAAACACAAATGGATGCTTCTAGAACTTTCCCGAGTACAACCCTCAAGTGTTTGAATAAAGATGGGTCAGTCCAAAATATTGGTACAACATTTGCGGATCCAATTTCCAATAAGAAGTCAAACTCGAGTAAAAATACACGGATGCAGGAAACGTAGCTCGGGAACGTATGTAATATCATGCGGAGAGAGCTTCGCCGTTAAATAAAAATAACATTTTACGTGATGCTTGGAAAGAATGAAATATAAAAATATATTATTACATTATGTGGAATTGTAACAATATGATAAAAGTTATTGTACACGCGTGTTTCGTGTGTGAGTTGTCATAGCGTGCTCGCATGTAGGTGTACTATACATACCTTTTAGTTTTTAAAGCTAAGTGAGGAGAAGAGCTGATAAATAAAAAAAAACTAAAAAAGTAATAAGTTTGGCCTATTGAAATATTGATAGGTCATGTTTAAAAAATATTTAAAATACAAATAAAAAAGCACAGTATAAACTGAAAAAACCTACTCCAACTATTTCGTTGGGTACCGCGTCGCGATTTGTTTTTTTTTTCAAAACATATCAAATGGTTCCGAAACAAAACCTTTAAATTCGGATGGCTATTAGCCGAGTAATCTCGAAAAAAATATACAGTTAAATTAAGAACCCCTCCTTTTTGAATTGGTTAAAAAGATGAAATATGAAAATCAAAACGCTGAATACAGAATATTAGTGGAGTACATTTGTAATAAATTCACCAGTTTATTTTAATATAAATAGGCATAATTCAGCTCAAAAACGACTTGATCTTAATTCAATTTAAATGGGACTAACTAGAGAGAATTTTATTTTATATACAAAAGAACATTTAATTTCGTGGACCCAGTTTTGTGAAATATTCAATTTAGTGCACCAGAAAAAACATAAAACACAATCGAATTGAAAAATTCCTTTCTTTTTGGAAATTACTCTGAAAAGAGATGATTTTTTTATGCAAGGCACTTAGTTCTCTATTCATGTCTTCCAGGAAATAGCGAGGATTGAAGTCATGACTGTAGAGCATGTCCAATAAATCTCGAAACCTTTCCGCTTTTAAAACGTCGAACTAAAAATTTATCCCGTTAGTTTCACTATCAATTAATTTGTGAATACTTCAGATGGTTTGAATTAAAAAACTTTTTAACTTTTGCAGAAACGAAAATGGCTGCAGTCTATCTGGAGTAACATCGCTGGTTCACGACCCACTTCTACAAAGTGTTATTTTAGTCAAATGGTCGGAAATATCTACACTTTTCAGCCTATTACGGATCGTCAAATAAAAGTATAAGGTTCTACGGAAATAGCATATAAGATGTTTGAAGTGGTCATGTATTTTTAGGAGGATTTTGCAAAGTTTAACCTTTAGTTTGCACATAAATAGAAATAATAAAGAGATATTAGACTCAATAGGTTGTTTTTTGTCGATGACTGACCCCACAGACCTTGTGCTGTCGCAACTATGAATATTCAATTTGCATGTCAATTATATGACAGTTATGTCAAATCTAAGGAAACACAAATTTTTGTTAACTTTTCTTAAATATTCTAATGTTCCGTCAAACTTCAAATTTTTCTTCTCCAGACATTAACACAAAAAAAAAGTAATTTGCGAAATTGTTCACGTTCACACATGACGCGATGACCAAGGGAAGTACAGGTTCATTTTTATATAAAAAAAACTAGCTGACCCAGCAGACGTTGTTCTGCTTTTTTCAATGTGATTTCAGAGAAAAAATTAGGGTGAGCCACCCTTATCACTTAGGGATATGAAAAATATATATAAGCCGATTCTCAGACCTATTGAAAATGAATATAAAATTTGATAAAAATAGGTAAAGCCGTTTCAGAGGAGAACGGTATTTGACATTATCCAAGAGAATTTTATATCCTCGACTCCCTTGATGGAAAGTGAAGAAGAACTAGGGTTGGGTAAAGTCGAGCCTTTCCTTAGGTTCTAAATGTATCGAAATAGTTCCATTAATATCGATTTTCTTGGCTGCTCTAATATTAAGAGAAGCAGCAAATATTTTTAAACCACTCCAAAAAAGGGGAGGTTCTCAATTTGACTGTTTTTTTGTATCTTTGTTGCGCGACTACTCGGCAAATAATAAAATAACTTCACAGTGAATAAGTTACTGTGATCCGGTGATTAAAGTGACTGCTGTGATGAGTGAACAAGGAACTACGTATCAAAGTAAGGTAGGTTAAAAAATAACGTTCACACTCTTTTATAATTTAAAAATGCATAAAAAAAACAGACGAATTGAGGAAATGAGAATATCCTCCTTTTGCAAAGTCTGTTAAAAATATGGCTAAATGGCATTGCGTTAGGTACTTGGAAGACGACTGTGACTTCTGAATCGTTTGTCTAATTATATTCGAAGCGATAACTGTTTCTATAACTACCTAAATGAAAGGAATTTATAACTTAGTTAACATGTATTGTGCTGAGAGTGACCGAAGTGACAAAGTCATGATTATTTTTTAACGTTACTTTCTTGTCACTGGAACGACAGTCACGGCGACTGAAAAGTAACGGTTTATCACATGTATACTCTGTACTTTAATCTTTTTTTTTATGATATTGGAAGGCAAACAAGCAGACGGATTTCCTGATGGAAAGAAATTCACGCTACCTAGAGACACCAAAGGTGGTAATGTTGCGTTGCCAACCTAAGGCCAAGATGTTAGGCCTCGAGAAAAAGTAAGTTTACCGGCTACCTTACCCTCCGAACCGGAACACGTCATGACGTTATGGCGGTAGAAATAGGTAAGGCGGTGGTACCGATCCGGGCGAGTCGCTGCTAAACTCTACCACCTAGTCAGATGTCACAGTGTTAGTGACGGTGAGCCTATGCTCGCCTTTTACGAGCTGCCTTGCAGATCTGACAAGTTCGAGTACATTTCCAAGTCAAAAAGATTAGTATGACAACACAACTTTATATAGATATTTGATATATAGTGAAGGTATTTAGGCAAGGTACAGGGTATATTCCATATCTTAATCAACGCACCTGAGTTCGTGAAAATCGTCTTTTGGGCTCCTACCATGTCTATCAAATTTGGGAATATAAATGTTAAAAGTGAGGTGTACATGACGATACACGATATTAGTTTTAAGCTCCAAATGAGTACTCAAATAAATGTCTTACATAATTTTTTTTTTAGATAAAAACTTTCTGGAGTACTGAACAGCAGAACCTATTTTTACATCATATTGGACGAACAATATCGCCCCTATCATGTTACTTGTTGTAGGATACATAAAAAGGGACATACCAGTATCATATATGGCGTATCTGAGTGAAAATTTACTTTTACTTTTAAGAGAGCCGCCTGCATGTTAACAAACAATGTTACAATTAGGCCAAAGAGGCCACTAAATAATGAAGTGATAAAGTTGCAAAGAGAAAACAATCAAAAAGTTTTCATTACTATACACAATATTTTAGTTCACATTTATTTATTTAGTTTATAGTGTCTATATCCTAATGCAAAACATAACAAATTCTTTTTGTAGCATCGATATTTTTTTCATAAAGTTTAAACAAATACAAAATGACTACTTAAAAATACCTAATAACTTACTGAAGACGTAGAGTGACTGAAACACATCTTATATATAAAATTCTCATGTCACAATG
This sequence comes from Calephelis virginiensis, assembly GCA_002245475.1. NCBI lineage: Eukaryota > Metazoa > Arthropoda > Insecta > Lepidoptera > Riodinidae > Calephelis > Calephelis virginiensis. The sequence goes on from NJDC01004269.1 coordinate 378,850, forward strand.
TTCGTTCCCGTACTCCTCCGAAACGGCTTGAGCGATTCTCATAAAATTTTGCGAGCATATTGATTAGTTCTGAGAATCGGCCAACATCTATTTTTTATAACCCTAAGTGATGAAGGTGAATCACAGTAAAAAAATAGCAGAACAATGTCTGCTGGGACAGCTAGTCTTATATATAAAATTTTCGTGTCACAATGTTCGTTCCCGTACTCCTTCGAAACGGCTTCATCGATTCTCATGAAATTTTGTGAGCATATTGAAGAGGTCTGAAAATCGGCCAACATCTATTTTTCATACCCCTAAGTGATAAGGGTGACTCACACCCAATTTTTTAATAAAATCACATTAAAAAAAATAGCAGAACAACGTATGCCGGGCCAGATAATTTTCTAATAGAAACTTAACATACTTATATATATCAATCAAGATAGAGTATGATACGAAATACACAGTCGGTAAATTTTAGCAATAAATCTTAGTTTGAAACGGTTACCGCTTAAAAAGGATCTAAAAAAGCTGACGTTGATAAAACGAGGAAACAGTATGAATTTGCCAAAAAACTAACAATAAATTTGTGACGT
>NJDC01004272.1:0-26531 GCA_002245475.1 Calephelis virginiensis
CTTACAGAAAACCGCCATTTTGTTCTATGCAAAGGCACTTAAGACTTAGGAGGATAGTCATATGCGCTTACGAAACATGATACCAAACTTGTACGTAAATTTCCTTCTTTTTTAAACGTAATATTTTTAAATAAATTCACAAACTTCACATTGACCCGGCATGACGGGGACGTTACGGGCTCTTAATCGCTCAAATTTCCTTCAAGGCAATTTGTACCTGATATGGAATTCTCACTAATACACTTTGTTGATATTGTACATTCTAAATCTATGATCTAAAATATAAAAACCAAAAACTACAAATCTCAGAAACTGTCAATAGTGAGCTGCGACGTTGACAATTGAAAACAAAATTATATTATCTGTCAAAGTAGGAGTAGTAGATTTCTGATTTTGTCCATTCAACTACCACCATACCCAATCCAGAAGAAGTTGTTGCCTGTGAAGGATGCCCTCAGCTGCGAATGCAAAGTCGGAGAAACCAGCTTCTTCGGAGGCTTTGGATAATTCGCCAGTACGACAGATTATGACGATTCTTGAACACAAAATCCGAAACTTGGAGAAACGAAAGGTATGTGCTTTTTGCCGACATGTCCATATCATATCAACAAAGTTGTTGAAACGTAATATTTTAATCTATCATGCACCGGTAATAACATCCTCGCCCGCAATCAAAAGTGGAAAGTTTAATGCCGCTGGACCGTGACGATTTATTTAAGTAACGTTTTTTGTTGTATGTAAATAAAGATGCAGTGTCCGTTGACGCCATTTTTTCACATGTGCTCCATTATTGTTGCTTTGAGAGCACGACGCCCGAATTTTTTATTCAAGCGAAATTTTTATATCATTCTATATTTAATAGTAATAACTCATGAAAATAATAACAAGTGAATTTTATATGTTATGGTGCAATATTATGTATCTAACATTAATAAATAATATTATTTTAATGCTATTTACCCAGTTGTTAAAAACTGTTTACTTTGTAACAGTGGTTAAAAAGTGGATTTTATGTGTATTTGAGATAACATATTTATAGGTATACTAATTAATGGTTATTAATAACGACTTAAGTGCAAGTTTAATGTAGCTATTTATAAATGTGTAGGCAATTTAAATTAATGTTTCATAGGTACCTATTTTTTCATCAAGTAATTATTTAATAATTTTCAGAGTAAGCTGACATCTTACAGAGACTTGCAAAAAACTGGCAAAGAGCTTAATGCTGATCAGAAAATAGCAGTTGCTAAATATGATGAAGTGGCACAAACTTTGGAGTTTGCAAGAGAATTGTCAAAGCAAGTCACCTCTATAGCAAATGCTGCTGAACGTGAGGCAAAAAAACAGGCAAAGAAAGTAAGAAGTTTTGTTTTATTAATAGTTAATAGAATACTAAGTATTGCTTACTAAGATTTAAATCAAATTATATATATTTAAATTTTTGCAACTCACTAGTCAGTGTGTGATTTTGTAGTTAATTTTTACATATGACAGTTATTCCTTAAGCAATAAATTTAAAGCAAAAAGTGTTAAATGACCTGTTAAAATGATGCAGCCCAGAATATGTTGTAAAAATAAAAAAGATTGATTAGTTTTGTCATACTAAAATATAATAGTGAAAAACTAAACAGTGTGTTTCTTACATTTGTAATTACAAATCAAGTTTTACTAAACACCAAGGATGAAAGGTATAAAACATATTAAAATATATTAATCATTGTTACCTACTGTAACCAATGTTGTGTTAATAGTATATGTATTGAAATGTAACAGTTGCTTATAGCTTTTCATTACACTTAATTCATTTCATTTACTAAATTGATGAATTTTTGAAATTGATTTTTCTTTTCTATAATAATAATAAATGTTAAATAATAATGAAGAAAGTAAGAAGATTTGTTTTTATTAATAGAATACTAAGTATTGTTTACTATGATTTAAATATGATTTAAATAAAATTATACATTTTTTTTTTTATGGAATGCCTATGAACCTAGGGAAAGTTATCATTGCCGCCGCATGGACATCCGCAACAGCAGGAGTATCACAGATGTGTTGCCTACATTTAAGGAATGCATGTGCCAACTCTTCCCTTTCACCATTAACTTCACTGTAACTCTCGCTTTTCCTTTTTTTAGACTTGTTGCCTCCGTCGCGATTTCTACCACCTATAGAACTTGTCATTTTGCCCTAAGCTGCCTATTCTAAATGACTGATGATGATGTTGACTATGTTGGTTGACTCTGCATGACTTTGCTTTGCATAAGTCCTCCTACGCCTCTTCTCCAGGCATTTGAAGGAATTCCTATTTTTCTTCAAGAATTCCCAGTGATGAAATCGACATTGTTTTATACTTGTGGCAACAAATTATGAATTAAAATTAGTGTATCTTAAGAAAATTTAGGGCCAAATAGATTTATGGGCCACCCATAAATTACATTTTCATTAAAATATGTTTACTTTTTATGTATTACTATACGAAAATATAATTTGATACTATTGTATACTAGTAAGTATGGTATTTAAACATATCTTAAATCTAGCAGAGCTGTCACCATCACTTGCGATTCAGGGATGTCTCCAGAAGATGCATGCCTTTAGATGGGATCTAGTGAGGATGTGATTTCCTGTGTGTATAATTACAACTTATCTTCCAGGATGCATGGGTACGGTACACTGCGGAAACTAACAAGATACGGGAAGTTCTGCTCATTATGGATTGTCTGACACAAATGGGAAGTTCTGAAGCTAGAGACGATTTCCTCAGTGGTTCCAATGGAGCTGCAAAATTAACTGAAGAAGATTTGAAAATCTTAGATGATCTGTAAGTTAAAAGTCAAAATGTTTCATGTTTCATTAACTAGGAGATTTTCTTGGGCTAACTATATGTTAGGAGAACATGCTTGGCTCCAGATTACAATTACAATCATAATTGTTCATCATGTGTCATATAATCTAGTAGAATCTTTGTCATCCTATGAAAGGGATAGATTTCATCAGTGGCGAGTTCATTTGTTACAACAAGAAGCCTACAATGAAACATGCCAGGAACATACACCTAGGGCTTGTAAACAATAAACAATATGATAAGAGAACTAACAAAAACAGTGTAACTTAACATCTGTTGTGCCAAGTATACTTGTGACGGAGTACAACAGCTATAACTTTGCGCATGACCTGCTATAGAGCTAATTTACTTGTTAATACATGCACATGAAATATTACTAAGGAGATAAGAAAGCCGCTAGTACCTTACATGGGAGTTTATGATGTAAAAATACATGTCCCCTGGGCTATCTTAGGCACAAATACCTTACTTTTCGCTTCCTAGACTAATAAAGTTTGTGATACCTAGCCTAGATAGTTATAATACCATAGATAGTTTTGACATCATATTTTGAATGCGTTTTTTTCAGTTACCCGGAAGTAACCCCCAAACATGAACTAAATGAAGAAGGTCAACCTGGATTCCACACATACACAAATAAGGCTGCTGAACATCTATACTCGATTATTGATGGCAAACCAAAAGAAGTTTTGGGGACAACTTATGCACATATTAAAGAGATCATTTCTATTATTCATGAATGTGGCTACTTTGACAAGGGTCCAGAGAATCTGGTTGTTGAAATTCAAGAAAATCAACACATTGTTGAGGAAGAAGTGCAAGAAGAGGTACTAGAACCAGAAGAAATTGAACCTGCAGTCCCTGTTTATGTCCCGCCTGTAGCTCTTCCAGCTCCTCCTCCACCTAATGTTGTCCCTGCACCAGCCTACCCTCTTCGTCCTCTGCCACCTATAACATTACAGGAAGTTGAGCATGCATATTTTTCACAACAGTATCCTCAACAAAGGCCTATAGCTGAAGTAATTGGCTCTCAAAACTTTTTCTTCCTTCAAGAATCTGAAATCGATAGTCCAGTTGGTACACCACAACCCCCACAAATTTTAAATCAACCATCACCACCAGCACCTATTCCTACTCAAACTTTCACCAATCAGCACTTTGTTCAGTTACCCGGAGGCAGAGTTCCTGAACCTGGTGCAATTCCCTTACCCCCTCAACCACATTTTCCTCCTCATCCAGACCATGGTGCATACCAACCAATGCCCATGCCTGCTCCAATTCCCCCACACCATCAACCACATGCTCCACAGGTTATTCCACCATCGATGCAGCAGACACCACAACACCTATCACAATCAGTTCCCACAGAAGAAAACTCAATTCAACCTGAAGAAAGAAAAGTCATTACTCCAGTTGAGTTAGACAGAAACGAAGAAGACTCGAAAGAGAGCAGAAGTCCAGAACGTGATGACACCGGCGAACGTAAAACTCAAGGTCAAGGGGATGGTCAAAATCGATTCAGAAGGTATCGTGGTAGTGGACGAGGGACTTCAAATGGATTCAGAGGTCGGGGGTCATTCCAAAATAGGCAAAACAGTGACAGTTACCATAACCGACATGGAGGCGATTACCAAAACAGGTCTAACAAAGATGGTTATCAGAATAGACAGTACAACGATGTTTATCAAAACAGACATGGTAAGGATTATCAGAATAGGGATAGGAATGACACATATTATGGTAATGGTGATGCAACTGATAATCATCAGAATGAGAATGGCGGGCGAGACAGATACAACGATTCACAAAGTTATCAGAGTGGATACAAAGGTCGTGGCCGGGGCGCCCCCCGCGGAGGCCCTCGCGGAGCACCTAGAGCCCGGCCACAGCATTACGGACGCAAAACAGACAACGTTGAATAGTCTTAGCTGATCACATGGCGGTTCAGCATACACGATTTTATATTAAAATAAAGAACTAAATCATTCGTAGAAGGCAAATTTCACCGGCAACAACGTGCTATGGTAACAACAAACAAGAGATTATGGAAAAAAATAAAAATAAAAAAAAACAATAAAAAAAAAGTAAAATAATAAAACTTGAAACTAAATAAAAAATAAGTTACTTGAATTTAGATGTATGATATATGCAATTATTGTAAGTTACGTTAAATTCTAGATTCTTGTAGGAGTTTTGTCACGGAAGTGGCAAGTGGCGGGCTACCTGGGTAGTGTAGGCCTCGGGCTGTCGCCGGAACCTCGTGCGTGCCTCGTCCTCGTGATAACTTAAGTACAGGATATGTGCACACAATCATTACTTGTATATGTTGGGACCTTTTCCAAAATATCGAACTATGTACTTTGAATAAACCTTACAATGTTGATTAATATATGTTAATTTTTTAATTGGAAACATATTTCGTATGTATTGAACCCATATTCCAATAAATTACGATTTTAATTCAGAATAAGATTGTTTTTTTAAAATTGTGATTTTTAAGAACATTTATGAGGTTTGTTTTAACAAATAAATAAGTCTTGTGATTCAATTTATTATTTTATAACTCTTCACTAACTCGCTTGTTTCTTATTTCTATATTTGCTTGCAAGCGGCGGAACAAAAAGAATCTGATGTTGAGGAAGCCGTCGTTTTTTAAAGTGTTAAGTTTCCTCTCTTATTTTGTCATTATTGTTCTCAACAGAGGCTGTGTGCAAACAAATTAAAGTATTCTATAATTACAAACAAATGTGTTTTATTAGTGATCCTTTTTCCTACAAAGTATCTTCACGCCTTATCCCCAAGAGGTAGGTATAGGCACAACCAAGGGACCTTTTTTTGAATGGCTAATGTGTTGCTAACCCCTCGTGTTTTTACAACTTGACCGGACTTTTAGACCGAGCAGAATGCTCAGCCCAAGAAATCATTTGAATGGATTGGACTGTTCCCTACAACGTCCGCAACAATCCCGGGAGACCGTATCTCTATTTGGTGCTGCGTTCTGGTTACTGGGTGGATTAATTGCTCGTCGCTCTGCATTAGGCGCCGGTCGGAATAGAGTCACCTTAAATCTTGCAGTGATTATAACATTTTGATGAAGTTTATAGACTGGATAGACACCGCCGGAAAACTTGTCTCATCGATTACTATCACAGACAGTAACGGTCATAAAAAAAATAGGTGTACAAATTTAGCTGGCCAAGGAGAGGCTGCCAGGTATAGAGCTAAACCTGTTGCTGTAAAAATACGCAAGCTACCAGCACGAAACAGTATTCATACAATAAATATCTAAAGTTAGACTACACAAAATGTTCAGCCACGTTTTATGTAGAAAACTGTCAGTCGGACTGATTTTAGTTTTTTAAAGTACGCAACCAATACATTTCTGTAGTTATAATAAACATATTGATATTTTTTTGTATTGATAATTTTAGTTGGTATTCCCCTGGTTCATCTGTGTTGATTCTTTTCGATCACTTTTACATCTGTAAATGTATATAGATGATATTATTTTTACTGACAGCACAAAGCCTAGTAGGTCTCAACTCTTTTTTCAAATAACTGTCTGACGCTGGTACTCGATGATTTTGGTTTATTGGCGGTGTCCGCTTGCTCTATTAAACAAATTCGGATAAGTTATAAGAAATAGTATAAAAATATAGATCAAAGTACAAAATGTGTTGTACACCTTCTATTGTGCGAACCAGACAGACTAGTAGTAGTTATATGAGACTAGGTAATTACACTACGTTTTAGGTTACGTATGCTACTTGTGTTGGGGTTGGGAGGGAGGTTCGTATTAACGATCGTTATCGGATCATGGATCCGATAGTATGTGACGGGGTCTTCTACATTTGGTGGGTAAGTTTGGTGTCCGGTAAACCCCGGGTTCGAGGTTATTTCAAAGTAGCGTTCGGCTAAATCTGAAGTACTGTGCTATTGTAGGTAAGTCTAGATAATTATGTAGATCCTCGTTACCTCGTACCACGGGCAACCATTGGCAACGCGTATAAACATATGGAAAAGTTGTAATTACCTAAGGTGGGACGGATAGGTAGGTATGTGCGAAGGATACACCCGCGTAAGCTAAGATTGGGTAACACATATCTTGTGAAGTGTTATTTTGTTACGAAGAGACATTTTACTTTTTTTATTAATTAGATATCGAGGCGACTAAGTACGAAATTAATTTTATTTACATGTCACCCTACGTACATATTTTGTTGACTTGCCAGGGGATTACTCTGTCGCACATTTTGGTGACGACTGGGTCTCGTCCGCTCGTTTGGCCTAGCACCTCGGTTAAAGAGCACCGCTGCGCTCTTATCTGGGTTGACTTCTATTCGCTACTTCCTGAACCAGTCGCTCAAGTTCGTAGCTGCCCGTCGGAGGCTTGCGCCTATGTGACTCTTATTGCGATTAGTCATATCTATATAGTGCTGTATCGTCGGCAAAGAGGGCGACGTAGACGTGCGGTGATCGGGGTACGTCGTTCGTCTGGTGTTCAGCAAAGGTGAGAGTACCGAACTTTGCGCCACTTCCACCTCTAGGGATCTACTGCTCGAGAAAGTACCTTCTACACGAATTCTCAATTCGACAAGTAGGTACCTAGTTTCATATAACTACTACTAGTCTGTCTGGTTCGCACATTTCGCAGAGAAAAAGTATAAGATAAAGCCGTTGTCTGCACTGAATCGGTGGGAGGTAACGAATCGTCATGGGCAGGTTGGCCAGAGGTTCGGATGCATTGCGCGCTACAAAACTATCTACTACCCGGATTATGCCAAGTTGGCCGGCAAAGTGGAAACGGTACACTATTCTTTTGAGAGCTTTCGCCAGTGGCCAGCAGGCGAGATATCGCTAAGAAATCTATCCCAGCGTCCGTTCGTATAATCGGCTACGCGCCACCTTACTTCTCTCTGTAAAGTATGTAACAAACGCCGGTAGGTATTCATCACACGGGAACAAAGGGAAAGCCTAGCCGAAGACACTAAGTAAGTGAGAGGTGGCAAGGCTATCGCCCACCGGGCACATATCCAATCCCGGGCAAAGTATTAAGTATTATTATAAAATTGAAAATACATTTTCTATTAAGTATATACTTATTTGTTATTTTGCCCGACCCGGAACCTCAAAAAATCAAGTCCGACGACGGACCATTAGACCATAGAGTAGACCTTACACCTTTTCATATACCTAAGTAATCTATATTAAATTACACATGTACCTAGGTATATTATGTTACACCTTAGACTTTTTTAACCTAATCTCAAATAAACGTTTTCTTTATGGTTCGAGACATGTGTTGAAACAACAACAATAACTTTATTTGGTCGTAAAATATGCTAACATAGACGTAGCTGTAGAATGTAAACATGAATGAAAATGGTTTAGTTGATATAAATATTTGTTTTTTGCTTTAGAAGATTTTTACAAGCATCGGCAGCACTCGACACTACAGATGTTATTGCAAATTTTACTGAAAAATATATTATTATGTAATAAAATATAGTTCTCTATACACTTAGGTTCAAACAAATCCCTTCGTAAGCGTATGTTTTAAAGGCCTGCCAAATTTAAAGCCAAAAAGTGAGTAAAGAGCTGCAAGGTGGGGACGAGAGCGACGTTACTACGAGGGTAGATCCATAAGTTCGTGGCCTAACCTAAATGGAGCTATGACATCTTTTTAAAATCTACCGTCATTTGTTAGTATGTGTCATATTGATTTATTGTGCGCAGTTTCATTCCGATACTGCACAATATAAATTTTCTGTGATTATTTGTTTGAAGCAATCTGACGCAATTTTCAATAATGGAGAAAATTTAACACCATGCAGTCATTAAGTACCTCAATAAAAAAGGCCTATCACCAAAAGACATTCATCAAGATATGGTGAGCACTTTGGGGGAGTCTGTTCCATCGTATTCCAGTGTCAAGAAGTGGGTAGCTGAGTTTATGAGCGGTCGTGAGAGCATTAAAGATGATCTTAGGAGTGGAAGGCCTACATCCTCTACCACGAAAGAAAACACCGATAAAATTTGTGATCTCGTACTGGGTGACCGACGTTTGACCATTGGTAAGATAGCTGAGATAACAAACATTAGTTATGGCCGGGTGCAACACATAATAACGGAAGAGTTGGGGTTCCATAAGGTTTCTGCTCGCTGGGTCCCGAGGTTGCTTTCAGCTAAACAAAAACGAGTTCGATACACAATTTCGCGAGACTGTTTGGAACTTTTTGAGACTTATCCCGAGGACTTTTTGTCTAGATTTGTTACCATGGATGAAAGCTGGGTTCACCACCATACTCCTGAATCAAAGCAACAATCCAAACAGTGGAAAAGAACAGACTCTCCTACACCGAAAAAATCTAAGGTCGTTTTGTCGACTAACAAAGTCATGGCTTCTGTTTTTTGGGATGCGAAGGGCATTATTTTTGTAGATTATTTACCGAAAGGTCAAACTATAAATTCTAGTTATTATTGTAACCTTTTACGAAGACTCCGTTTGACAGCATTTTAAAAAACAGTTTATATAGGGCCCTAGTTTATTTTTTAAACCAGGACCTTTTATCTATTATATATTCCATCTACGCCATTGAATACTACGTATAATTTTATTTGTATACGACAGTATTTTTGTGATGATTCACTATGAATTGTATTAACGCCATGACGTTAGCGCTAGTAATGGTCGTATTCTTAATTCTTCCAAACCTATATCGCTGAAAGCTAAACTTTTTTTTACGTCTTCGTCGACACGATTCAGATTGGCAAGGCACTGTTATCTTAATATTTATAGGCGGTGTGTATTTCTTGGCACCAGTTTGCTCAGTCCTTATCCCTAAAAAAGTAGGCAGAGGTACAACTAGGGCAACCACGGCTAGCCGTCGACAGTCTTCCACAATGAGATAGGTAGCAAGCCATGCAGCAACCGGGCATATGTCCAATCCCAGGCAACGATGTTTGTAGGAGAAAATTGAAAAAAAAAACCATTTTATTTATTTTGCCCGACCCGGAGATCGGACCCAACACCTCAGTCAAGTCAATAATCTGACTGCTAGACCTCAGATACGAATGAATTGTCCTACTATATATAACATAGGTAATATATAACATATAGTAGGTAATTAACATTGGCCACACCAAAGATTAACTTACTCATACCTATATCACTGCCTTTTAGGTTTTAATAATTATGTAGTCAAAGGTAAATAAAAGTTATCACTAAGTTTTACCAGACATATTCTTTTATTTTTACAATTCTAAATCTATTTTGTATATAAACTAATCACTTATATTAGGTAATAACATTAAACCTATACAACCCAATGCAATTATACAAAATATGCTCTAATAGTGTACTTATTATAAAATAGAAATATCATACCGCATTTGTTCATTGTAAATTAGATAATAGAAACTTATTACTAATCACTCAAGATAAAAATTGGCATTTTTTTTAAATAAAAATATTTTTCAGAAGGCCGCTTAGGAATGTGGTAATTATGCTAGCTGAGAATTTAAGATTAATTCATTTTTATTACTGAATCGAAAATGAACAAACATTTTACCCACAATGTTGAAGTTCTTCAAAACATACTTATTTTCTGAACATTTGAAAATGGACATACTTCGCCCATGTTTCTTTATAGATTTTAACAGTTATAAGTTATAGGCGACAGAGTCCACCATTAAAAGATTGTTTAGGTCACATGTAAGTAATCCTGGCAGTATTGGTGGTATCGATACAAGCATTATTTTGTTGCTAAATTTTTAAATGTGACCATCTCCATATATTCTCTATTTTAGGATTTTATGGGGATGTACATTACAGCAAATCCTAAATCCATATAATAAAAACAAGTATTCCTATTGCGCAAATTCTTTTATAAATTTAAAAAATATTTACTAATTTTTTAAAAATTCAAGACTGACATCACTAATTTCCCTATAAACAAGTTCAATATTATATACATATCTACGAGCATATTTATCTTTACAAATAATACGTATTTTATCATTAAGGCCTTATTGCGGGCAGGTGACAAATATAAATTTAAAAGTAATACAATAATTTAAATAAAATTGTTTTATATTTTCAAACATGTTACAGTAATGGTTTTTGATTGCGTTTTATAGTCGTTTTTCTTTGTAAATCGTGTTTATGATAAAAAAAAGAGCTAATAATTTGGCCACAATCGATCTATCCCTTATACACGTTCCGGACAAACAAACATCACTACATAGTATAAAACAAAGTCGCTTCCTCTGTCCCTATGTATGCTTGAATCTTTAAAAGAACGCAACGGATTTTGATGCAGTTTTTTTTAATAGATAAAGTGATTAAAGATCAAAGTTTATATTTTTGTTTCATAACCGTGCGAAGCCGGGGCGGACCGCTAGTATTAGATAATTTACTGTCGGTCCATATTAGACAATATAACAATGTGCAAGAAATACGAGCACAGCAATTTATGGCAAATCTTTTAAGCACGATGGAACGTATATAAGCAAATATTTTTTATTAATGTTATTCATTCATTACTAAATATTTCCTGCATTTTAAGGGAACTTTTTGTACGCAAATGAAGCGAGGGAGCGGTGTCAAATGTAGCTTAGCTTGTCAAGTTTAGCTTTGATCAAATGATTAATAAAAGAAATACGTTAAAGATTAGTGTGGATATTTTGCGTATTATACGAAAATAAAGAAATAAAATCCTGAAAAGAGCAAAGACTAGTTTCAAGTTGTGAATGTACTAGAGGACAGTTCCCAGTCATTTATCCTACACGCACGGTCGCAAATACGAGTTGTATTTTTTAATGTTACGATGTTTTGGGTTTTCGTATGCAAAACAACCAGCTGAAATAAAAATTGCAATATCTTCTTCATAAAAACCTCGCGTCACGAGTATACATGATGACATGCACACGATTCCAATATTTTAACGGATTTCGTGAAGAAATAAATAACTTTAAGAAGCAGGCATACCTTTCATGAAACATCTATAGTGGTCCAATAAATTGATCAGCCAAAATATTCTAACGGCCAATTTTAAAAACTAGTCTTCAGTTAAAAAAAAGTTATGAATAGTAACAAGTTTACTTGTTTTATTGCAAAGATGTTGCTATTTTTTTCAATTATGTGGTCTCCTAGTTCTAAATCTGGAGTAGCTCTTTCAGATAGATTATTAAAATGGTCGTTACTAGTTATATTCAAACATTAACGTACCCGATTGAGGTAGTATTTTCGCAATTGTATTGTAAACCATCCAGTAACTGACAAATTCTTACACATAATTGTGTGAAATACACAAATGACTATTTATGTGGAGATAGGTCACAAACGCGTATGCAGAATTTTATATAAAAACTAGCTGACCCCGCAGACGTTGTTCTGCTATATTTTTAATGTGATTTATTTAAAAAAATTGGGGTGAGTCACCCTTATCACTTAGGGGTATGAAAAATAGATGTTAGCCGATTCTCAGACCTACCCAATATGCTTACCAAATTTCAGAGGAATCGGTCAAGCCGTTTCGGAGGAGTATGCAGACTAACATTGTGACACGAGAATTTTATATATAAGATACTAGCTGAGCCCACAGACGTTGTATTGTCCTAAATATGAGTATAAATTTTATTTATATAAACCCTCTCCTGGAAGTAACAGAACAATTAGCAAAATTGGTTCATTTGTCACTCGTGATGCGATGACCAAGGGAAATGGGCATTCATTTTTATTATACGATATATTTTTGGACGTTGACGAATGATTTATGGACTTCAATATGAATTTCGCCTTTGTACGATACGAAATTTAAAATAAATTAAAAATAAATATACAGACGCATCTATTTATCTCGACGGTTCGTTGGTTGAGAGGTTAGCCTACACCACGCAATAAGTACGTACAGAAGTCGCACTTATGGGCAATGCGCAAGAAAACTCGAATCTTAAGTTGTGTAGCAGTCTCATATTGCGTTAAGCGAGTAGTACTTAAAAAACTTATGCACTTTAATCAAAATTTAAACTTTCGACGTTGATTAAAGGATCATATTGTGCAGAGTATAGCTGAAATAATTATCATGACGTGAGGTTAGTAATGTAACTGACATAAGACTTCAAAAATACGCCGCCTAAATCGACTAACTGCAGAGTGAAAACTCCCTGCCCTCACGCCTTATGCCTGGTACCTTATGCTGGGAGTTCAAAATAATGCCTAAAAGCAGTATTAGCATTTTAATGATTACTATTGAAAATAAATAAAAATAAAACAAAACAGCTATCTTATTTTATGCGCAAAAAAAACGATATTAATATTTAATACAGATCAGTTACCAGGCAACCAAAGTAATTATTCGATTATCAGCAAAACATTTTAGTAATAAAATTCTAGTAGGTCCGTGGCTATCTATGGGTAGGTTGTTGTTGGCCGTTAGTCAGTTTAGATGGGAGTATCCTGCAAAGGCACAACTAAATTTACATCGTCGTCAGTTTTATATTCCAGTTTGAAATGTGTTGTAGGAAGTAGCTCACTTATGCAAGAGAGTATTAAAGTATCAGGTTGGCAACGTACCATTTACATTTAAAGTGTCCTAGGCGAAGCGTATTTCGTCCCACCAGGAGGTTTGTCTGCTTGGTTACCTTCTTGTAATATACAAAAAATACATGAGGCTTTCTCCGACATGACATTTTCTTAACTACGAAACATGAAAGAGATTAACAAACAAAAGAAGTATCACTTTGAGTTCACTTATAATGTCTCTTCATTCATATGTAATTTTGAAAAAGGTGTTTAAGTACTAATAACCCTCTACAAGAGCCCTCACAGAGCCACGTCGGCTTCATAATACAAAAGTCTGCTTGGTCGATAACGTCTATGTTAAATAAGTGAATTGTTACAAAAAATACTATTACAGTCATGATATAAAATAAAAGACGAAAATGTCGATGCAGCACTGTTATAATAAATGTAAATTAACGGGTCAGATAAAAACGCTCGTACTTCTTTACCGAGCCAAAAAAATTGTATGTTCGAATTCGAATGAATGACTTTTTTGTATGTTTGTATGGCGATTATTTGGCCAATAGCCAACAGATTTTAATGGTAAGTTGTTGGTTAGATAGGTAATGTTTCAGAGGTGGTCTGATAAGTTCATGATACGACAAGTGTTTTTTCTTTGCGTTATGCATAAGAGCGCATATTTTTTTTTGTATGACCTTTTTCAATTAGTCTTCATTTTAATCCAATTGTATTATTTAAATAACATATCACAATTAACAATAATTTTGCTTTATACTGCTGTTGAAACGAAATGAATCATATTAATTCGCCAAGCGTATCCGGAAAAATGCTGCAACAAATATTTCAAACATTGTATACAGGGTGTATTTGACACCGTAATGAAAACTTCTGTTTTAGTTTAGATACATATCGGACTTCAAAATTCCGTTTACAGTTTTTGTCGGAGACAAGTAGTTAAATATTTAACAGTTTTTAGCCCGCAATGTATATCGAACAAAGTACATGCATTAAGCCACGCGTTGCGAGCTATAAGTGCCGACCTACTACGCTGTTGTAGTACATTGCTGTTTTTAGTAAAAATGTGTTATTTATTTGATGTTAAATAAAAATCGAATTGCGTTAGAATTGCGA
The DNA here is from genome assembly GCA_002245475.1 of Calephelis virginiensis. Taxonomy (NCBI): domain Eukaryota; kingdom Metazoa; phylum Arthropoda; class Insecta; order Lepidoptera; family Riodinidae; genus Calephelis; species Calephelis virginiensis. The sequence goes on from NJDC01004272.1 coordinate 14,505, forward strand.
ATTGCGTTCATGAAATTATAGTAAAATCAATAAAAAAATACAATCATTTTTGAAAAACTTATGAAAATTTCCGACACAAAATTCCAACTACATATACATGTCTATCATGTACAGAATCCATGGTTTCATTTTTCGTTACGCTGTCATTTACACGGTGTATAACAAAGGTACACTTGAAACACAAAGAAACAATATTTAGACGAGCGCGCGAGCGAGCGCCTGCTCCATGAACCTGCTCGACTAAGCGGAGTCAAAAGTAGTAATATACAGACCAATGTCTATTATCTTTCAACATAAAAAAAAATCACAATCCGTATATCGGCACCATTTTACAAAATAATTCAGTACAATTAGGTTTCCATAAATTATTGTGATGTTTACGCTATTAATAGATTCTGTTTGAACTAAAATTAAATGCTCACATAATCCGTATAACCAAACTAAAATACATACATATATCACGTAAGTCACTGGTATAAAATGTAAATAAAAAAATGTTCTGGAACTCGGTTCACTGTTGTGTTGCCGTTGTTATATCATTTGCCGCGACATCGCGTGCCGCATTTTCCTTTCCCACGATTCAGCCTCGGCCCACGAATGCCGGACGTCTCGGAATAACTGAAAAAGATAATAAATTTGTTTCCTTATATTTGCTGGTCATAGTCTAATGTGAAGAATAGAGTATCTGAATCTCTGCCAGGCAGCTCGTGAGAAGCGAAGGAAGGTCAAAATGAGTCAATTTATTACCAACAAAATCACTGGTTGACCAACCGCCACCTGACATACTCCTGACACCATAACGTCAATGTTCAACATTACCATTAAGGGTTTGCCGGCAAACTTACGCTTGGTTGTTACCAAGCCTCAGTAGGAACCTCACTATTGACTCACTAACGTTGCTTTCTATAATGCATATTTCTCACGAGCAATAACTCCATTTGCTTATTCAACCTTCCAACATCAAAACAATGTGTGCGTGCGTGTGTGCGCGCGCGCATGTGTGTGTGTGTGTGTGAGTGTGCGCGCGCGTGTGTGTGTGCGTGTGTGCGCGCGTTTGTGTGTGTGTAGTATTATTTAATTACAAACTAATTAAATATAACCCCAAAGTTTATGCTTGTGTTATGGTTGTTAGTCAACGATAATAATATGTAATACCTTTTTTGTGACATATGAAGCTAAAAATGATTGATTTGATTAAAAAAATGTATTTAAATCAATAAAGTAATAAAATACTGTTATTTTTTTCTAAAATACTGTTAATTTTTCTTCACAGATCTAAATATACTTTTTAATGGAAAAATAGTTGGCGACTCTAAACAACTCTTATACGAATTTTGATGTCCTTTGTTTAGTACTTTGAATTTTGATGTGTTTTGTTTTTGATTTTTTTTGTTTGAAAATTGACGTGTACGAGATGGTTATTATCTACGTTACGGATAGGTTTTGTCTTCTACAAAGTTATTGAAAGTTTTTAAATTTCTGATTATTAAAATATGTTGATATTAATATAGACATCTAAAATATTAATACATGTTTAGACGTTCATATGGTTACACCCCCGCCACCGTACTTTGCGTTAAAAAGAATATATTTACCTGAGATAACCACACTTCATCGGCCAACAACTCGTTGAGGATAACCGTGGTGTCTTTACTAGGATTTTGCATCCTTTTCTCCGCAACTCTTTTACTGCATTCAGCATACATTAGGTATTTTTGATGTGCTATTCTTGAATATAATTGCACTCGACCGCAACATGTTGAGCATACAAGGAATTCCTGTGGAAGTTGAAACTTTTTAAAAAGTACTATTGAAGTACATAATTATATTAGTTGAAATAGCTAAATCTTTTGCTGAATAAATGACGGGTTTTACCTAATTTTTATATACTATGTTCTATTTTGAGTGGTTTCTTCTTCCACTCATTTGTGTGTTATCATAAAAAAATATCCCATGAAAAATCAATAATATCTTCCTTCTCTTATTCTTAAATTCTCTTCTCTTAATATTACTATTAAATTTAATGGAGTTCCTATTAAACTTTATCACGTTGAGAATAAAAATCTTAATATAGCTCACTTTAACGGCTGTATTCAGAGAAGTCAATTGTCTTCTAATCAGTCATTAAGTTGACATTTTCAATACAAACTAGGTTTGGAAACGGTGATACCGTTATGTCAGGTAGCCAGTTAAGAGCAGTAACGATAAAAAATGTTTTAATGTAGTTTACTTTGATATAATAAAGTTTTTATTCTGAACATAAACTGATATATGAAATACATGAATAAAGAGATTTCCTTATATCTCAACGAAAATAAACAAACAGACATTTGACAAAAACAAAGAAATGAGAGTGGGCACTTCACAAAGAAAACTAGCATGTGTTGAACTCGGTGATGCGTACACTAGTTCGCAACAGTACAAGTTGATAGAATATGTTGGAACGCCTAAATAATTTTGTAACATCTTCGTAACACTCATATTCCGCAAATAAATATTTTTTTATTTCTTTCTTTCAAAATTTATAGGTGATTTGACATTAGCTCCCCACAGCCCCGATTTTTTCAGTTTCACTTGTGTCATATTTTTTCAATGAAATAAACCAAGAGATGGAACTGTGGATGTTTTAAATGAGATCAGACAACGCCAAGGCCTCGTAAAGCAAAAGACTAAGGCACGCACCTTCTCGTAGGCGAGCCTGGCGTCGGGCTGCACGGGCTCCAGCGTGGCGGGGTTGTAGGGCTGGCCGTAGAGCAGCAGGCGGGCGGCGGCGGCGCGGTGGCAGGCGCGGCAGGCGGCGGGCGCGGCGGGCGCGGCGGCGGCCGACAGCCCCGGCCACGTGCCCGCCGCCGCGTCCAGCGCCCGCCCCGCACTGCCGCCGCTCACCCGCGCCCGCATGCTCTCCGTCACCTCGTCCACCGTCTTCACGTTCGACAGGAAGTATTCGTCTGCGACACGTAATACACACTGTTGTTGCTATTCAACCATTTTGTTCTGTATTTTCATACAAAGCAGGATAGGTTATTAATTATTTATTTTTAACTCACTTAAAAATGTAAGTAAGTCAGTAGTGAAGATTATTTGATTAGATAATTCGGAAAAAATCTCTTCGTTTTTCTATTTAATACTCGTAATAAAATTATTTCAGTTGTATTTTTTGTAACTTGCTGATTTTGATATAATTACAAGGTTACTGTGACACAGTACAGTTACAAATAAAAATGACAATATTGTTAAAAAATAGTGCAAGATCAACATGTGAGTATTTACCAGAGTTACATGTAAGTATATGAGAATTGGGCATAAAACAATTTTGACCAATTTAAAAATTGCTATACAGAAAAATATTGATATGTGAATGCAATACGAACTCACTGAAAAAACCTATTAAAGAACCATGTATTCTTTCATTTCACTCATAAAAAATAGAAAAATATCTGAACGAAAGCAATCATTTTTGGAGAAATTGATCATTGGTGACGAAAGGTGTATCAACTAGATCAGCCTTTCCCAAAGTGGGCGATAACGCCCCCTTGTGGGCGCTGGAAGCCTAGAGGGGGGGCGGTATAAATCTTGAAAAAAATGTTTTTTTTAAACTAGGCGCAACAAATATGTTATTGAGGTTATTGACAAGAAAAAACGAGGGGGGGGGTGCTACAAAACAACTGATTTTCAAAGTGGGCGTTACATGAAATAAGTTAGGGAACCTCTGAACTAGATAAATGTGAAAAAAAAAGATTGTGGTCAAAAGCCGGTCAAGCTGCACAGACTGTTACCCAAACCGGGTTGACGCGCAATAAACTTAAAAAAGTGCATGGTATGATTGGAAGAGCGACCACTCTATAAAATCCGTGGTCTAAAGGCCAAGAATATTTCTTACCATCAGAAGCGTGTTAAAATTGTAACATTAATAAGGCGCGTACTTGCATGGTTGCACTTTCATAATTCTTATGACAAAATATGATTGACAATTATTTAACGTCAACATACATCAATCACCAAACAGCCAAATCATTATCACCAATAACATAAATCCTTACCTTGTTCTTGAAATATTTCCGTAAGAAAATTGGGATCTAACGCATGTGATATAAGGGTCTGTATATAAACTTCAAAATTTTCTTGATACATTTGTGTTTCTAACATTCTTTTCTCTATAAAACTACAATCATCCTGCGGAGGTTCACTCCTCACTAACTCCACAGTTGTTTCTAAATGGTTCTGAGAACGAATTTTAACTGGAACTTGTGTGTATGTTTTCTTATTCTCTGGATTCCATGCCGCATACTGAAAAAGTTGAAATTGTGTTGAGTTGCCTAAGTCTAATGGTGTGACTTGTAAAACATTTTCATCGTCAATGAAATTTCGGCAAGTATAAGCAGAATCCGATAAGACAAACATTCATTGCACTCGACTCTCTCTTTAGTTATCTAAAAACTAACAAGCGATGGGTTCGTCTCACATTACACAATCATACGCCAAGTTTAAAAATTGCACACTCCTTGTATCGTTGAAGTTCAAGTTAGTGTTTCCAAGAAAATACATTTAAGGTTTACAAATAATTAAGAGCAGTAAAACTGCAAAAACTTCTTCTATTTCATTAGGTACCATGTCGCGATTTGAATTCTTTTTGAAAGATAGCAAATGATTTCGAGATGGTCAAACATAATATTTATCAACATACTAATAGCTTTAAGGTATTTTTTTTTAATAAACAAAAATGTATGCACAATAAAGTACAATTTAAAAAACAGTGCTCATAAATGATGAGGTCGTCAAGAAAACTGAAAAATTTATGCACTATTAAGTATAACTAAAAACCACCAGTCGGATCATAATAAAACTAATATGGGACCAACTCGCAATGATCTTTTTTTCTAAAACAGAACCATCAAAACCGGTTGGATATTTGCCAAGCAGCCGCGTAACAAACATACAAAACATAATAAAAAAAATATACAATTGATTTGAGACTTAAGAACGTTCTCCTGTTTAGAGTCGTTTAAAAATAAACATACAGTCCAATTGAAAAAGGAGCCTCTTTTGTAGTCGGTTAAGAAGTCGAGATAATTGGTGGACCAAAAGTGTAATGTATATTTGATTAAACTTACGGTTGATATATTGCGATATAAAACTTTGCCATTCTCCTCAAAAGGTTCGTACTTTTGTAATAGGGTTTTGCCGTCTACCCTCCATATTATTGGCCACATTTCTTGTAGTTCGGTTTTTATAGCAACAAATTCGCCCGACTATAAAATAAAACATATTATAGCAATCAATCTTACATGTAATTTTATGTATAAAAATTAAGTAATACCAGGAAGGGATTCGGTACTTAGCTGGCGGTACTGCCAGTGGCGGTACGTGCTGCGGGTTGCTATTTGCTGGGTTGTCCACCGACACGTTAGCCGCTTAATGCGTATTCACGGCGTATTTCTTAAAATCAGAAATAGCGTCTGCTTCATTGCCATTGCGAAGACTGGCCGCGTGCGTAGTGATGAAGCGATACGAGTAAATCCAAGTAGATACTCGATACTTTTATCCAATACCAAGTACATTTTAGTATCGAAACTTTGAAATTAAGTATCGAGTAGGTATCGGTTAAAAGTACTCATATCAGTAAATTTTATGGTTTATGGAAATTAACATAATAGATGTTTATCTTTGAACATTGAAAAAAAAACATTTATCCTAAATTGAAATTTCTGAACGCATCCTAGGCTTAGTTTTGTGTAGTTAGCAGCCTTGGCAGTTGACAAGCTTGTTAAGCTATGCCCGGAAAAAATTTAACCGGAAGACGTTTACAAATGTTGATTTTCTTGAGCAGCACCACGAACACGGACTTTTTTCATAAGTTATTTTGAAGGTGACGTGTTGTACTAGCGTTTACCCGCGATGCTCATGGTCGGGAGTATCTCAAAAATTATTATTTTATGTTAGAATATTATTAAGTAGTACTTTTCAATAAAGAATACCAATACCTGTTACGGTTTTCACTCAAAATTTTCCAAAAACGATACGATATTAGTAAGTATCGATACTTGACGACCGATACCAGTATCGAGTAAAGTATCGATACCCCAGTGGTATCGTTTTATCCCTACGCGTGCGATCATTTTTCCTCGTATTAAGGCAAGAGTTCTCGCTTAGATGGTACATTCTATGCGTGAACTATAAGTTACAGGACCATCGCCTCGATCAGTTTAACATCAAAAGTGTATGGAAAAATAGTTGAGAGAAGTATGCAAGAGATGTCCGACGGAATATTGTGGGAAGCTCAAGGCGGTTTCTGGTTTGGAAGAGGATATATTGATCAGGTGTTGTCGCTCCTAAGCATCGCTGAGAAGCATCTGACTGTAGGGCAGAGGGTTTTCTATGGCTTTGTGGATCTTGAAAAAGCGTTTGCTAGAGTTGTACATAAGGGATAGACATTGTTGCGTGCTATGCAGTCTATATATTTACGTGGTTTGATGATAACATTGGCATCAAACAGAGCTGTGTGTTGTCAGATCGCTTGTTTATCTTTTATTTGGACAAGTGACTCCAAAGGTTTAATACCAATGAATGTGGAAGTAGGTGAACCAGTGGTAAACTGCCTGTTTTATGCAGATGATGCTGTACTTTTAGGTTCCACATCACCTGAGCTGCAAACACTGGTCACAGTTACGGCCGATGATTTTCAAGTCTCTTTACATTTGAATGCGATGAAAACCAAAGTACCGATATTTGAAAAAGATGTAGCAAGAACGGATATGAGTTTTAGTTAACGATGTAGTGTTGAAACCAGTAAATGAAATTATATATATATGCGGATGAAGAAAGAAGAGTGTGCCCAGGCAATAGTGTGAAAGAAGCACTGAGTAAGCTATTTAAAAGAGAAGTTTTGAGTCACGGTACTAGACTCGCTTTGCATTATTCTGCGCTTATCCCAACGTTACTTTATGGAAGCGGGAGTTGCGTGTGTCAGAAAAAGCATGAAAGTTAAATGCAGCAGAAATGGGTATTTCAACAGCAGCCATTTTGTTTTTGAAAATTAGAAAATTTTTCATGAGGCTCTGGTAATTGCCACCTAGGCTCTATAAAATAGCATTATCTTGATCTCACTACTTGTTTTGGTTTTGGCTGGCCGTTGCCAAACTTTTGTCCAACTAAAGGTAGCTTTAGGGAAATTATGCATTATGTTCTTTTAAAGTAAACGCTCTCAGAAGACATAAGATTTTTAATTGAATCATAGCTGTAACAGATTTTCATCAATAACTTCCGGTCGCCATCTTGGATTTTAAAATGGTTGCTAAATTTGAAATCAGCATCCTCTTTTCAGTCTCAAATGACACCAATCTGGCCATTTTATGAAAAGGTTTAGAAAATAGCAATTTTTCCGAAAATTTTGTTTTGGATGTCAGCCATTTTGTTTTCCAAATGTTTAACTTTTTTTTTAATTTCTAGCAATTGCCTACTAAGCTCTAAGAAATGGCGGTATCTCAGACTCGCCACGCCTTTCCGTTGAAGCTGACCTCTGGTCATTTTTTTACCACGTACAGGTAGCTAAGCAAAAATTTTAAATGTATTACTTTTTAATAAGGCTTTATTGAAAAGTTCAATAAAGTCAAGTTCAAAATGTCGACTGCATTCGTAACTATGAGATCCGAGAAAGATTGGGATTGAAAGAAAGTTAGTGTGTGAAAATGAGAAAGGGCATGCTCTGGTGGTTCGGTCATGTAGAAAGAATGGCAGCTGAACATATATGCAAAGCGAATGTGGATAGATGAAGGTACCAAGGAAGACCTAGGTTGACATTCCACGACAAAAAAGATCTGGTTTACCCAAGGGTGGTGTCAAGTCTCCGAAACCGGCTTGTTTGTATGAAAAGGGTAATGAATGTAAAGGACGCTGGAAAGGTCTGCAAGGATCATGACATTTGACACTCGATACTCTTGGTCCGTTAGGGATTTGGCATGAATATAAGTTGATTGCCATACAATATCATTAAAATATGTAAACAGAAAAAATAAAATAACATTACCAGGGACTGAACCCAAGGTGACTACCATTTATATTGTAGTAGCAAGCTCATGTAAGCAAAGTTTAAATTTTGTATGCACTCCTAACTTTTTATACACAAGCATGGAATTTGTAAAAGAGTGAAACTTCTGTATGTTAGTACTATAGCTTATTCGGTGATGATAGTACTCGTATTCACGCTAAGAACTCGCGGCGCGATTTTTAATCGCACCCGCGGCGGTCGCGGTTCTGCGATTTATTTCAAAACTCACGAGACGGGTAATTTTTTCGGTCCCGCAGCCGCCGCGGTTGAGATTATCGCCCGCTAACTTGGCAGTTTATTATCGCGTGGGCCGCGGTTGCGATTAAATAATCAGTACAAATAGTATAACATGATCGCCCGCCAAGCAACCGCAGAGCCCGCGGTCGCAACCCACCGAGGCGGCGGCAGAAGATCGCCACCCGCACGATTAACGGGCAGACAACCGCTCGCGGGAACTGCAAACAACCGCAGGCGCTTCGGGCGAAAATCGCGTCGTGAAATGTGAACTTAAGTTTTGCATATAAATCTACATTCTACGGGATCTGCGGGCCCGCAACCGCCGCTGGCGCGGATAGAAACCGCGTCATGAGTTCTCAGTCTTACTGTATCCATATACATTAAAATCGATCTCCTAGTGGGGAATTCTCTAGACTAGTCTGCGGGCAAATCTGCAGAGATATCTATCGGACTTTGCTGTGGTGTATGTAATAATTACTAGTGTGGACCTTCGCAGGCAGTCTGGCCTTGCCTTGCTAAGGTAGTTAGTCCGGCGGACACATCTACATATATGCCCGCAGACATGTCCGACTAGCGAATTCCCCGCTATAACTGTCTTATGTTTCGGTGCGCTTTTGATTATTAGATAGGAGACATTACATTATACTCTTATTCTTAATCTTAATAATGCTTATAAAGTACATTAAATCAATACATAAAACATTACTCACGCTACCATGCATTTGACACACACAAACAAATATATTGATATCACGATAAAAGATCACAGATGGTGCACTAAAAAGTTTGGAAACAAAGTAGTTGATCTTGAGAAGTGAAGATGGCGTTCTTATCAACAAGATATTAAAATTTATTATGGTCGAATTTCGACCAATGAGCGACCACTAGTTCCCATAAAATCGCAATACCTGCGTTCATTTTGGTAAACATTGTGATAAGATGTCATGTCATGTTATTTTTACGGATTTCCATCCGGATTTCGTTGGTATATATGACACGGAATCCTAGTATGTGTTTTTCATCCACTTTAAAAGGTTTTGTTACACTGAAACTTCATACACACATCAAAGGCCGAGGACTACACAGTATAAAAAAAAAACAGATTATCGTCGGCTTATTGCAAGAAGGCATTATGTGACATATTCATTATTCTAAGAAAAACGGCAATTTAGTTCGGATTAGTTAGTGGTTTTGTTGATTTGTCCATGTTATCATATATAGTAAGCTGCGTGACGCCTAAAGTAAATTAGTTAGAAAATAATGAGTTTTTGCACTTTGTAGAATATGTCAAAATGAATCCATCCATGAAAAAAAAAACTTATTTAGTGATTTTTTGCAGTCAATGAGTTCTTTCAATAATCTGACGTAATATTACGATCAGAATCTTCAGGATTTGATGCGCCAAACCCAAAATATTCTGTTTTAAGGTTCCGTAGCCAAAGGCCATAAAACGGAATACTTATAGATTCGTCACGTCTGTCTGTCCGTCCGTATGTCACGGTACTTTACTCCGAAATTATAGGGACTAAAATATTTTATTGAATCAGTCGTTACTTTGCGGAAATTCATTATAAAAGATGTAAAATAAGTCTTTATTATTTGAGATTAAAAAAATGCTTATTGAGTGCGATTTGGCGTTCTCTGTGGTGAGTTCTTCGACAAGGTTGGCGAAGGACGTGACAAGTGGTTTTGTTTCCCGAGTTCGGACTCTATTCGTGATCTGGTCGCGGGGGTGGGAGGTGAGAACTTTAGGTGGGGTTGTCACATACAAAGGACGTGACAAATTATATTTTTTTCCGAATTCTTCCTTTATTCGTTTACAGGGCGCGAAGGTGGGTGGTGGGAACGTTAGTTACACTTGTCACATTCTGTGTCATTTGGAGGATTATTTTCCAAAACAGTTACACTATTTACGCGGATTTAGCAAAATAAAGGCTTATTTTACATCTGTTAAGAACTAAAATGTTGAAACTTGGTAAATAGGTGTATCCTGTGAATCATATTATGATTTTCATATAAAAATAGAAAAAAAAAACATTTTTTTTTCATCAAACCCATTTTTAAACTGAATATTTTGCGCAAGAAACACATGTGAAGTTGAAAAATTTTCCCCCCACCCCCTTTCAACTTCTAAATTAAGCAAATGATAAAATTAAAAAAATATATGATGTACGTTATCATATAAATTAACACCGAAAATTGGTTTGACCGAAATCTAGTATTTTTTTAATGCGTCATAAATCGTAAACCGCGACCACTGTATATGAAATACAAGAACTTTTATAGTATGTTACTTGCTAGTAAAATTTCGCAAAAATCATTTGTACCAAAGTATAAATTCCTATAAAAAAGTCAGCTATCTGTTGAGGTTAACTCACTATAAAACTTTTTATTGTTATTATTACCATTTTAAAATAATTTATTATTTGCGGAGGTGTTTATGAAAACATATTATTAAACCTTAACCAAATAAGCATCACCTTATTACAAAACATAACAACAATTATGTATTTTTTTTATTATTTAAATCTTAATATTTAATTTTGAAAATTTTGCTCGACCCGGGACCTTTTGCAGTCAAGTTCAACACCTGAACCGCTAGACCACAGAGGCGATTAGATATTAGTTGAAAAACAAATAATAATAAGATAGGTACGTACGCTAATGCGATGTAAGAAGTAGCTACTGCCTCCAAATAGGAAAGTGTCACTTTGAATTTTACGCATTAAGTGTATGTCATAATGAAATTTTTCTGCTTCATTACGATTCTATTCCGTAAAAAAATATCGAAATAAACCCAATATATAATTTTCATATTATAATATCTAACCATCTCGTTGGTCAAGGGTTAGCGTACATGCCTAACTTCACCGACCAACCCCGAAACGAGAGTTTGATTCCCGAAGAGGACAAGCATTAGCGTCATGGTAAGTTTTTTTTTTTATCATTCAATTTTTACTTCAGCTTATTACTTTGTTAGTTTATTAAATTTTATAAAAAAAATTATTTTAAATGCAAAAAAGTCGAATCTTGTTTATTAAAAATATATTATAGGTATGGAAAAATTGAAAATTAATCATCTTTAATTTTCTAATAAAGTTGATCGGGATTGGGTATGATCCCGTTTGACGATAGACTTGCCACTTACCACTTTTTGGGACTTAATCTCTTCGGCTAGTCGTGAGTGCCCTGTTTGTTTCTCTGTCTACATCTTCGGGAATATGGACGTAAAGATACTTTTTTATCTGTATAATTCTTGTTGTGCAAGATACTGCAGGCTTTAAAAATTAAAATGTTTAACCAGCGAGCGTTGGCCCTCGCTGGTAATAAATTAAGTACGTACGGCAGTAAAACTCGGGGCATAACTGTTGACCCTTGACATCGACTTAGGGTCGGTTAGCATGCAGTGGAGGTGTTGAAATCGTATTTGTTAGCTTATGTACCTAATTAAAAAAAAATTTGGACTGCGAAAATAAACGACGCATTATTAAACCTAAGGTCTGTAAGAATGTAGATGGGGATCTAAATAATCAATCCAATACAAAATGAACATGGGAGCGCAATAGAAGATAATCTAAAATATAATTAAAAATAACCTCGATACAAGAACTTCATTTCCCTTTAAAAAGTAAAAAATATCTGAGACTGTTTGCAGACATTCGGTTAATCTCCCCACTTTCACCCCCCACAACTTTTAAAGGGCTTAACCGATTTTCATCAAACACTCGCACATAAGTTACCTTTAA
>NJDC01004272.1:26920-42390 GCA_002245475.1 Calephelis virginiensis
GTGAAGGAAGCAAGACAGGTTTGTCAGGATCGTGAGGTCTGGCACTCGATACTCTCTGCCTACCCCGTAAGGGACTTGGCGTGAAGGTATGTATGTATGTATGTATGTATAATTAAAAATAACCTCGATACAAGAACTTCATTTCCCTTTAAAAAGTAAAAACTATCTGAGACTGTTTGCAGACATTCGGTTAATCTCCCCACTTTCACCCCCCACAACTTTTAAAGGGCTTAACCGATTTTCATCAAACACTCGCACATAAGTTACCTTTAATACCTACAAAAAAATTAAATTGATATCACTGCATCCGTTCGGGAGTTATGATACCACAGACAGACACGTCAAACTTATTAAACCACTCTTTTTGCGTCGGGGGTTAAAAACATATAATATCATACAGATGGCTAGCTCCGTATTATCCTCCATTCGTGTTTATATTTCTTTTAACGGTTGTAAATTTAGTCAAAATGAATATTAAATATTTATGAATTTAAACTTCCGCAAAATAGTATTACTAGTTAATGACGTAGCAATACACATTAAGTATACAAGTTATAGTTTAACCTTGAGCTGTTCGAGCATCAATGCGTTGGTTCTTTTATGACAAGTTCTTTGTAAGAAGATTAACTTATTTTAATATCCAAACATTCAAACGGTATTGTTTTGCAGTGTTTTAAAAATATATTGTCCTGCCGGATTCTTCTCATAATCGTGCCAAGCATCAGGATTTTCATAAAAAATCAATTTAGGTTTTGCAAAATCTACTTCATATTTGACCCTGTGCCAATAACTGCTTTTGTTTTGGGGGTTGATGTCACATCTTCTGAAGGTGTTTTTATCAAAACGAACAGTGATTGATAGACATTTTTTTAATCTATTGTTTCATAGTTTTTTTATAAAGTAAGTATTAACTTTTGGACTTATCCACCATTGAAAATTGTGTATTTAAACTTCAAAACCATGTTTTATGATTTTTTTTTGCAAATAGATCAACAAGCAAGATTTTTAAATGATTAACAGACAAAATCCAGTTTAAAAAAAAAAATTACTATTAAAAATGGATCAATTGCATTAATTTACAGACAAGACTGGTTTCACGGTAGTCTGTTCGCATTTTGATTAGTGATAAGTGCGAGTGTCGAGCAATGTCATTGAATAAGTGTTAAGTGTTTAGTCTATGACCATTGCTGATAAATGACTCTGTTTAGTAAAGCTCATAAGTTCCTAAGGAGTGCTCGTGACCGATCTATACGTGATATAAGAAAATTTTAACAGTGTTTCAGTTCAGAAATAACAGACATAAAATCCTGAATGTGCAAGAACGTTTCACCTATTCTACTTATACTCCTATAACCTTATTATTCTACCTATAAAATAGCAAAATAATAAAAAAAATCCAATTTTTTATACGAGGAGATAATGGAATTTCTATTTCCACTTAACTCGACCGACTTGTGTCGGTAGAGTTAAGTGGAAGTCTCTTACTACTAGTAAGAGAAAAATAATTTATCATATTTAAAACCAATAAGGGCCCCTACCCCTTTTTCAAAATTACATCTAAATATACGTTTGAATGAAAAGGGTAATTAATGTAAAGGAAGCCAGACAGGTTTGTTAGGATCGTTAGGTCTAGCACTCGATACTCTCTGCCTACAAGGGACTTGGCGTGAAGATATGTAAATGTATGTAACGTACATCCAACTATACTTTCCTGTTTAGGACGTGATGATTAGATTTATATTAAAATCCATAACTTATAATTCATCTAATGAAAACAGAGGGTAGGGTAGCCGGTAGACTCTATCAACATAACTGACATCACATTAGAAGAGCTTCTTCACTTCTTTAACTATAGGAGATTACTTATAATATTGTTTTAGAAAATTAAAATCTTTTTATTCAATAAAAAAAAACATCTTTACCCTTGTCGCCGATGAGAAAGAGGTAAAACCAGGCCACCCACGACTAGTCAAAGTTAGTCCTACAATACGATAGGGGGCAAAACTATCGCCAATCACTTAACTAACCCCAGGGAACGTTGTTTTCATTAAAATATTTATAAAAAAAAAAATTTATTCGACCCGAGTTTAGAATTCGGGACCACATGAAGTCAAATCCATCACCGGACCATTAGATCAAAGGGGCGATATACAATAAACAATACAAATTAAAAAGGAATTAGATACACGGGGATAATACCTATCGTCATTTCCTGAATTATTACAACAGTAGAGATAAGTGGATGAAAAAAATCCGTTCTTTCAGGGACAACTCAGTAGGGATATGTGGAATACTTTAACGTGCAGGTCATCTTAAGCTGGCTTCTGATCCTAAATATAAATTCCAACTACACCTATACATACCACAAACGTAAAAATATACGTGTCTATTGCGATTTTATAAAATGTTGCCTAAATATGCTTGAATTACTTGTATGAACAATAATTATTATTAATTATTTAAATAAAATCTCGATCCAAAATAGTAACAACACACATTTTTTCATTAAACATACTGTCTGTGTCTGCAATGTTCGTTCCGCCTGACATCTAGTAACAGTTAGTGTAGAAAAAATAAAATCGTTATTTTTCTAAATCTTTTTCTAAATTGAATGACAATTGATTGATTTACTGATACGAATTGATTTCTCATTTAGACTTCTTAGCTAAGGGTAACTAATTTTTGCTGTTGGGATTTATGATAAAATTCAAAAGCCTGCAGGCTGCAAGTGACTTAGTGTGAAGTTTGAGTAAGAAGCTTACGTTTCGAGCTATGCAAATAAGTTAGAACATTTATAGTGAATTCTATAATTTCCAAACCGCAAAACAAGGTCATAATGTAAGATTTACGGGATAATTTAATAAACATACCCTATTTTATTTAAAAAAAATAGTTTCCTCTAGTTCACAGGGGTGGACTACATCTCAGAAGTAACGAAGTTCGCCAATTCAGCTAAAAATATTCCTAAAATAAATAAAATTAAGTGCAGTAAATCTCCAAAAACCGACTCCAACTATTCCACTGGGTACCACGTCGCGATTTAATAATTCTTTTTCAGTAAAAGGCAAAATATACCGAAATGGCCTACATCCTCTACCACGAAAGAAAACATCGATAAAACTTGTGATCTCGTACTGATAGCTGAGATAAAAAACATTAGTTATGGCCGGGTGCAACACATAATAACGGAAGAGTTGGGGTTCCATAAGGTTTCTGCGCGCTGGGTCCCGAGGTTGCTTTCAGCTGAACAAAAACGAGTTCGATACACAATTTCGCGAGACTGTTTGGAACTTTTTGAGACTGATCCCGAGGACTTTTTGTCTAGATTTGTTACCATGGATGCAAGCTGGGTTCACCGCCATACTCCTGAATCAAAGCAACCATCCAAACAGTGAAAAAGATCAGACTCTCCTACACTGAAAAAGGCTAAGGTCGTTTTGTCGACTAACAAAGTCATGGCTTCTGTTTTTTGGGATGCGAAGGGCATTATTTTTGTAGATTATTTACCGAAAGGTCAAACTATCAATTCTAGTTATTATTGTAACCTTTTACGAAGACTCCGGGAAGAAATAAAAGAAAAAAGGCCGGGAATGTTGCGTAAGAAAGTTTTGTTTCATCAAGACAATGCACGTGTTCACACTTCGGTTGAAATAATGTCTGTAATCCATGATTGTGGCTACGAATTGCTGACCCACCCACCTTATTCGCCAGATTTAGCCCCCTCGGATTATCATTTATTTCCAAATTAAAAAAAACACTTGGGTGGCTCGAAATTTTCGACCTAAGATGAGGTGATAGTCGCAGTAAACGACTATTTCGCCGACCTTCCGGAATCTTTTTTTTTGAGGGGATAAACAAGTTGCAGGTCAGATGGAAGAAGTGTGTTGAGCTAGATGGAGACTATGTAGAAAAATAAAAATAAATTTAGACCCACTTTTCTTTCATTTTCTTGGTCGGGCTTAGAACTTTTGGATCCACCCTCGTAAAAATTTAAGTTTAGAAAAAAACTCAATCGGATCATGATAAAATTAATATGGGACCACTTCGGATTCATCACCTATTTTTCTAAAAAAAGGAATCATCAACATCGATTTGTTATTGGCCGAGAAATCGCGTAAAAAAACAAAGTCAAATTGAGAACCTCCTCCTTTTTGGAGACGGTTAAATTAGCAAGCTCAGAGCAATATTTGTATTATAACGTTTATACTCTACATACATGTTGCACTTAATCTATATTTCTATACTAATGCAAGGATTTGTATTTTTGAATGTTCGTAACGAATAAAATCGAAAACGAAATATGTATCTAAACAGAGAAGGAAGGGGCCGTAGATATACGACGCCCAGGGGGCTGATTCCGTATCCTTTTAGTGATGATCACTGGGTAAAGTGTACATCAAATAGCTGTCAAATGAGGTGTTTTGTATTTACTATCTCCATAGTATTTCTGTTGGTCACAGCCGGAGATAGAAAATATAAAACACGTCATTTGACAGCTAGGTATTTGATGTACACTTACCCAGTGATCATAACTAAAAAGATACTGAATAGCCCAACAGAGCTTATTCACGCCAACAAACCCCCATATTTAGTATTCCGGTCTGGAGGGTAGAGTAGCCAGTAAACTTGCACACTAGGCACCTATAACATCTATGGTTTCTATCGGCCACGGTTGTCTCTTACCATCACGAGAACTATGAGCTTATTTGTTATCTAATTAAGTAATAAAAAGAACACATAAATTTGCAAAATATTAGGAGACGTGCATAATTAATCTATTCTTATTGCCTTTTGCTGAAATTCATTTTAAACATTTGCGAAAGACGTTTGAGTCATATTAGTATTAATAATGAAACGTAATGCAGGTAATGAAAAAAAAGGGAGAAGACCTTAACCGGTGTCACAGACTGTTTTAATTTTAAGAGTATATTGCATGTCATTACAATACAGGTCATGTCAGATTTAAATTACCACGGAAGTGTGGTTTTATGTCTATTTTAAACAAACATTTATAACGTCGTGTGTATTTTTTAGTGTTTTGAGCACTGTTTTAATACGTATGAATGAAACAAATGTTTTTAACATTGCCAACCCCGATCAACTTATGTGGAAACTTAAGTCGAAGTAACTTGTAGCATTTTAAAGTTTGGTGAAGTTGTAAAAAATCTTAAGATTAGCAACAAGTTAGGCATTCAAAAAAAATAGTAGCACTGCATAGTATAAAACAAAGTCGCTTCCTCTTTCCCTATGTCCCTTTGTATGCTTAAATCTTTAAAACTATGCAACGGATTTTGATACGTTTTTTATAAATAGATAGTAATTGAAGAGAAAGGTTTATATGTATATTTTATACCCGTGCGGAGCCGGAGCTGGCCGATAATAGTGTACCTATAAAAGTTTAAAAAATATGGCATAAAAACTCTTTTTAATTTTATAAGTTCACAAGGAGGCCTTTACCGTTCCTTTCAAAATGCAAACGCGGATTACTGAACATGCTGCAAAATTGGGAAACGGTACAAAATCGCCGTAACTATTACTAATACTGTGAAAGATAAAATACCGGTTTCGGGAGTCTGACGACTCGAGTTCATTTTTGGGAGTTTGGAGTTGTCAGGGTTGAAAGATTCAATATGTGTGTTACTCGATTTTAATTTTTTAAACAACGTTACTTGGAATAATGTTATCAAGGTAAACAATTCTAAAAATAATGTAAGCAAAATGCAGACATGCGACAAAAAAACCCACAAAGAATACGAAGCGTCACAGACTTTGAATATCATTTCGAAATTACCTGGTCAGATAATTGCATAAAAATTTATACTTTTTTAAATAAATGTATATACTTATATCGTAGTTACTATATTTAATTTTATTACAAACATGTTACATGACGGTAACATTTTAATGTTAACTCAGTTCTGATTTGTTCACAATAATGTTTTACTTGTATCTCGCTTGCTAGGGTGTTCTAGGCACAAAAACTGTTAGGTCCGCTACATACAAGCGGAATTTCTTTACGGAATCCCGTTTCGAAATTTCAAAACATTTTCGTCTATACATATCCACTTAAATTCATCGAGTTCTAATTACCTTTCCGTAAAAATTCCAAATGTGTAATGGGCCTTACATTTTCATATAAATATCGCAAATGCTTATATTTCGAATCTGATGATGACTTACTAAAACACTGGTATTTTTGAGAAATGGTTGAAAAAGACTGAAAAATTGACAAAGCAGTGCACAGTGCTAATGTGGATGAATGTTGGAACACGGGGAGACCTAGGTTGACATTCCGCGATAAAATCACTAGGATGTTATCCGAAGGCGGTGTCAAGAGTCTCCGAAACAGGTGTGTTTGTATGAAAAGGGTAATTAATGTGGAAGAAGCCAGGCAGGTCTGCCAGGACAGCGAAGTTTGGCACTTTGGATACACTGCCTGCTACTGGCAGCCTACCACGTAAAGAACTTATCTTGAAGACATGCATGTATGTAATGTTTAAAAAACCACACATACGCTTAAGATATGAGGTAGATAATTTAAAAGCAGTATAACTGCGAAAAACCGACTTCGATTTCAATAGTGATGCCGTCTAACGGCTGATTTCTATAAAATGAGATGCTACATATAGAAATAGGTAGTCAGTAGAGTATTGTTGCTAAGATATTTTTTGTTTACTATTGAAAAATAAAAGTCGTTGCCTGTTAACTGATTTATAGTGACCCTATCTTTTATTTTAGATAGGTTATTATAGATTAATCTCAAATATTAATAACAGATAGAGATAGGGCTACTAGAGTTTTGTTAGGATTTTTTAATAAATGATCGAAAAATAACAGTGGTTGACCGATCTCAAGTAGGTATGTAGTGTTACTTCTTATTTTAGATAGGTTATTAATATTGGCCATACATTAGTAATCACTCAATTTGTTTATTTAAACTTACAGAACGTTATTTTATAATTTTTAGTTCAGCTAAAATATTCAGATATAAAAGCGTCGTTTTGTAGTTTTTTTTAACTATTATAACACATTTTTTCTTTTTTTGTTTTAACGATGACATGTGCATGGTAACGAAGAATAGGGTTTTTTGTAAATACATATTATTATTATATTATAAAAATTATGTAACTTGTTGTTTCTGATAAAGATAAATAATAAATTAACATCGCCGGAAATAATGCATTCTTATAATCCGACATTAAAATATATCAATAGGCCGCATTCAGAGACAGATTATCTTTTATCCCTCAGTAAAGAGACATTTTTTACACAAAATTGTGACTTAATGATAGATTAAATTTAATTGAAATAATTAATTATTAAAATTTGAAGTGATACCTTTAAGCTTGCAGGCCGTCAGCTCCTTCATCCCTCATGAGTCATGAGACACGAGTGCTCGCCTTGTCAAGCTTCGGTACATCACCAATTCGCGCAAGGGTCATTCTTTTAAAACTATGATATCTCCTAAGATATTCATTGAAATGATATTACGCCAAGCTTATTATCTTATAAGCCGACATTCAAATATATCTATGGGGCGCATTCATACATACATACATATCTTCACGCCAAGTCCCTTACGGGGTAGGCAGAAAGTATCGAGTGCCAGACCTCACGATCCTGACAAAATTGTGACTTAATGATAGTTTAAATTTAATTGACGTCTCTGAGTGCAGCTGTATACTATATTGTTGACTTTTTTTATGTAACTTTTAATGAGGAACAATCTCGTCATACATGATTTTGGCATAACATTAAGCGTTAACACAGCGCACGCGACAAAAGCTCTAAAATATATTTTGGGTTTGTCGTCAGAACCATGAAATTCTGATGTTTTTTTTTTAATATTGCATTGTTTGCACTATTGCCTCAGTGCTCAAGCGGTCCAGATGTTGGACTTGACTTCATGAAGTCCCGGGTTCGATTCACGGGTCGGGCAACAAAAGGAAAATGTGTTTTTTTCAATTTTCTAATAAGAGTGTTAGTCGGGATGTGTGCCCGGTTGGCGATGGACTTACCGCCTATCACATTGTGGGACTGGGTGTGTTCTGCTGGTAGTGGGTGCCCTGGTTGTGCCTCTGCCTACCTCTTCGGGGATATGGTGGTGAAGATACTTACTTGTGTTGTCCCAGCCCTTGGCAAGTGTGAAGTTTCTATTCAATAAAAGTGGGTGACAATGCGTTGTATAATTATGTTACAAAGATACCAACGAAGTTATGAAGTCTTAAAAAAAATGGTGAAACATATAACCTACTCCTTAATCTAAGTCGGTTAAAAACACTAACATTGTTTTCCTAAACTTCTAGTGATAAGTGTTACTTGTGACTAAATCATGACCCAAGAATCCAATAATTAACTTGCACACCTCGTATAATGTTGAAGTTGCTATATGAATATTACAGACAAACTTGTAAATATAAGCAAAAATTAGGTACCTGATATGGCATTTCTTCAATAGGCCTGTTGTTATCTATTTGACCTGTACTTGAGATCTGTTGATGGGATTTAATATGATGCAATTTACGGTTTGAGTTGGCATCATTTTCTGTAGATCCATACACACCATAACCCAAACCAGGCTGTACAGCCGCAGCAACTACAATTATATAAAACTCATTACTTGAAAATATTATTGTTATAAAAATTCACAAAAGAATACTGATTATATTACCTGTTTCAAGTTATTGCAAATTTTCTAAAGAATTAAAAACATTAATGAATTTTTTTAGAATAGGAAGGATAGGTAAGGATGAGGAAAAAGTGTGTTATTCGCCACCGCGATAACATGTACATGTGCAAGACAAAAAATATTATTCAAAACATTTACTATGAAATATATGTATAATACAAGTGGTGTACCAGATGAACATGTTATCCCTAATTGGCGAAGAGAGGGGTGCTACCAGGAATAATTACAAACTAAAATCACTTAACACATGTATCAGTAATATACTCGCGTTTATTTTATGATTTTTCTATGATACAAAATTATTTACATAAAATGTTGAGAATTGTGCATAAACAAATAACAATTAAATAGAAATACAAAATGTATGTTCCGGGCTCGATCTTCTTCTAATACATTGTTTACTAATGTATAGCTGCGCCTATTATGCATTCATTTCCATCTTATAATAAAAACTGCCTTTGCCAACCGCAAAGTATTTGAGTACAATATTACAAGTAGTAACTAAACTCAATACTGTAAAATACAATACAAGATTTAATAATATATACAACAGACACCACTGGTATCAATCCCATAAAAAAATATACCACTTTTTGGAATTATTAATGGTAGCACCCCTTCAGTAGCGAGTATGACAAGAGTCACCATATCTACAATATACATTAAATGGCACTAACAACGTGTCATCGACAATACTAAGGGTGAAATCTTGTTACAGGCTAACCTACAATATTGGCTTCTAATATAGGTACATCACATTTTTATATAGAAATTATTTACAGTAAATAATAACAGATTTGATCTAATAAAAATTTACATATCACAGTTAAAATGTAACAAGTTTTCACGGCACGCCACAATCGGCAGTTAGCTTGCTCCTGTCATACAAGCTTCAGGGCTAGTCCTTCACCATCGCGCTCTGCTTCGCAAGTGAAAATCTAATAAATTGAACGCACCTTCCTCGGGCTGGTGTTGGTAATAGTATTGCTGCTGCGGCGGGACCGGCGCCGGCGCTCGCGGCTTCTTGGGCGCCACCGGGGCCGGGGCCGGGGCCGGCGCGGGGAGCGGGGGCGCGGGCGCCTTGCTCGGCGGCGGCGCTCGCCCCTTCTTACCCTTGTCCCCCAGGGGCGTCAACGGCGTACTTGGCACGTTCAACACCGGTTTGTTCAACCTCCGTGCCTCCTCCTCTGCGTCCCCCGCGTACCCCGTCTCCTCTGTACCATCGTACTTTCGTTTTCTATCTTTGTTAAGATTATAGTAGCGGGGATCGTCCAATTCCACTCCCTTTTGTGAAGCGAGAATACTCGTCGCCGCACTATGTAACTGATTTGCACCCAACAAGCCTGCCGAACTCATACTAGCTGATGTGCTCATCACAGGGTTACTCAAGGACATGCCTGAATTTAATGCATTATTAGAACCCATCGCTCCATTAGCATTTTGTTGAGTTTGAGCATTGGGCTCACACTGGGATTTATTCAGTTCATTTGGAGTGTAAGGTTTATTATTCGAACTGCTATTCGTATTGGTCCTTGACCAGGTTGACTTTCTAGCACCTCGACCTGCCGGCGGAGGAGAGGTGTCCCTTTCTCCTTGTAGAAATTTCAAGTAAGATGCCATAAATCCCGACCCCGGGCCCGTGACAGGAACGTTAAATTTTTTTTCCATTACTTTAGAACTTGCGTCTTGTGAAGTACTGTTAATAGTCTGCTGTGAAGTGGGTGCTACCGTTGATGCAGTATTTGCCCGTTGTTCTGCAAGGAAACCAAGTTCTTCCTCTATATTAGGTACTACCACCTTAGGCTGTTCCTCTTCACGAGTTTCTGGGGTAGAAAAAGATGATGAGGAAGCCGAAGGTGGTGTCTCACTAAATGAAGATAAAGGTGTCAACTCCACTGAAGACTGGAAATCAGGATGAGGACCCAAATGAAAAGGAGGAAAGTAGGTTAAGGCATGCCCATGTTGCATAGCTAATGCTTGATGTTGATTAGCAAAATTTGATGCATGTAAAGGAGCTTGAGATCCAAATGCAGAAGTACCAGGGAACATTTTGGGTGGTGGAGGAGGAAGATTCCACCTTTCAAAATCAAAGTAACTACCATTTTGTTGCTGATTGTTTGTTGAACTATGAGCTGGAGGAGGTATCCTATTAGCTAAATAATCTACCATTACAGCATTTGAAAGTTCATTAATGTTAGGATGTGGAGCTTTTTCCACACTCTTTCTTCTAGCAGTTACTGATTTTGTAGGTGTTGGATTAGAAACAGAAATTTGACTTTTGCCAGTTTTAACTTCTTGCAATTGGCAGCTCTGTTGTAAAGTTTGCAAGTTCTTTACTATGCTCATTGGGTCTCCCCTACAACTAGATAGATCTTGTAAAGCTACATTGTTACTATCAAAATAATTTTGTTTTTCTAAACCTATGCTTCTTTCTGTTGAAGTTTGTGACTGAGGTGCTGGTTTCTCACTTGGAGTATTGTTTTCAGGCAAAGTACTATTAAAATTGCTAGAACTATTACTGTTACTGTTAGTACTAAATTTCCTTGATGCCTGTCTCTCAGCCTCCCAGCAACTTTGACTTGAATTTTGATTTTGATTACGCTCATATCTATTATCATTATAAGATTTATTTTGTTCTATACCTAATGCTCTAGTTATAACAGAGGGATATGCTACTTGACTGTTTTGTGAAGGAGACCGAGATACAGATGCATCTAGTGGAGATCTAGGCGCAGTACTGTTAACTTTACTATAATGTTCACTATGTTGCTGAGGTGAGTTTAGAGAGTTCATTGGACTATGATACATGGGATAAGCAGGACTAGACCCGTGACCCAAAGGGGAGGTTTGTGGTGCTGCTTGCAATGGACTTTGTCTTCTTGCCACAACTACACCACAATCTGGACCATTCTGTGAGCTACTACTGGAATATCCAGTATCTGTACTAGAGCTACTTTTTGCTCTAACATGATAATCAGCCTCAACATTATTACCAGTTTGGTAATGCCTAAAGTTAGAACTTTGTGAGGAAGTATTATAAGAACTACCAATCCTATTTGATTTAGAGTTTGCATTACTGCCACTATAGTTTAATCTTCCGGGTGCATCCATTATAGAGTAACTTATGGGGGATGATTGAGGTTGAAGTTTATCATTAGAATCACATGGTTTTCTTTGTTCATTATTTAATTCTGGATATATTTTACTTTGAGCCTTAGTTTGGACCTGAGGCGGTTTCGAAGTTGGAGATACAAATCCACTACTACTGTTGTTAGCAGGTCGTGTCGACTTTTCACTAGTAGAAGATTTTGGTGACTGAGAATTATATATTGAAGCTGAGGGTCTAGTAGATGTATTGGAAGGTGATCGGTAATCTTTACTGGGAGGGGTCGGGGATGAGGTGACAGATGGAGTGGATACAATGCAAGATTGTTGGGAATGGGCAGCAGAGGTTGCAGAACTGGAATATGACTTACTTCCGGCATAATCCTGCTGAGTTGAAAGTTGACCACTTTTTGCACTACTTGTACTATATGAATTATCAGTCTGATTTCCGAAAGTAGGAGATTGAAAAAATGTTGAAGATGTTGAAGATGCCGGTTGTTTAGATGCTGTTGCAGGAGAACCTGACCTATTTGTTTGTTTAGCTGAACTAGATATTTGTGAATTAAGATGATTATTAAGAGTTTGTGCAGCTGCAAATTGTGCATTAAAAGTATCATATGTTGCAGAGGCTTTTGTAGTAGCAGGGCTAGGAGATGAGGGCACAACACTTTCATGAGGTAGAATCCCAAAAGGGCTTGGGAGTTGGTTATTTCCTTGCCAACTTAATCCTGCAGTGCTACCAGGTGTAGTTGGCTGGTCAAAAAATGAGGAACCTTGTGCAGCCAAAGTTTGATGGGTGTAATTTTCTCTCAAAGAGGATAGATCAGACTCTACTGATGAATGTTTTGATGCAACTGCTGCTTGAGCCTGTGCAATCACTTGACGGTGTTGTGCCTGCAGAGAAGCAGAACTGTAATGTGCTGGTTTAGGGTTTGCATGATGGAAAAGTGGTGAAAAAACTGCATCATAGCCTACTGCTGGAGGAGAGAGAAATCCACCAGGGTTAAAGGGAGAAGCCGTTGATGAGCCTAGTTGTCCTGCTAATGACGCTGTAGTGTGTGCCGCTTGTAACAATAATTGACTTGTTGTAGATGGCACTGATTGACTGCCCAGCCCTGTACCACCACTGGCTAGATGGTGATGAAAGTCTCCACTTGCAGCACCAGCTTGTACTCCAGCTAACCGATTGTACGAAGCATATGCTGACCATGGTCCTACTGGATCCATTACCAACTCCGTGACGCTCTATTACGAGATTATATATATTCTTATCAAAAGTCCACACTTTCATCCATAGTTAGTACAACACATTTGTTTTATACTTGACAACACTTTACTGAAGCACTGCATATCATTTTGTTTTTCATGTTACTTCCAAATCAAAAATCCTGAAACGAAAATTCATATCCTTAATTCAACAATCGTTTTCAAATTATTTTCTACTTCTAATTAAAAACATGACTAATTTATAGGCACTTGAGACATTCAATTGGTTATGTTATTGTAAAATTTTATTCTAACAAAACAAAGTAAATAAAAATAAGGCGCCGCTCCAACATGGTAGCGTCAACGAGAGAACAATGCAGAAAATTATTGTGCTTTATTTCACAGAATATTGTTAGAATTAGTAAAAATTAACATACCATAGCCTTAATTTTGATTAACCATTCATTTATGATATATAATAAGACGCTCACACAACAGATAACATCATAAATATGGCTTCGACTCCTCGAGTACTCGTTGTGACGGTTTAGTTAGTGAGGAATTATTGCTACTTCAATTTTCATATAAATCTCATAGCTCTTGCCACTTTATAACAAACACATGACACTAATTGATTGCTTTAATATCAAATTAGAAGAAACTGAGTTTTTAAATTGCATTTACTTTATTTACAAGATAAAATACGAAAACGTTTCGCCTTTCACATAATTCGCCGCCATCTTACTTGTCGAATGTCGAATGAACGACCGCACAACAGATCACACAGAGCCATCTATACTATTTGTTTTGTATTATTTTAAACAAAATTTTGACAAATTAAAAAATAATCAAAATGACATTTCAAATTATTAAACACGTATTTAAAATGAACAATTATACGCTCCAATACATTTATAATATTTTATTACAAGACTGCTTTAAATTTTACGACCAACTCTGTCTCGGCGCATAAAATAATATAAGATATTGTAATTCTGGCTTTACAATAATTTAGAGTTCGTAGTTCGTGCACGCATTAAAGGGCATAAATTAAATCAATATTACCAACCAATCAATAAAACCAATGTTTTTTGCATTACAAAAATGAAATACTTTTGATTCATTATCGTATAACCATTTGTTTTGTATTAAATCTTATTTATTAGGTGCTCCGTCAGAATTCATGTGTATAATTTTGCATCGAGTAGATGCTTACAATCAAACATTTAAATACATCTTCATAATTTAACATCATTCGTAATTATTATAACTCGTAAAAAAAGGAAATGTGTTTTTTAATTTTTTAATTAAAACAAGGTTGCCAGGAATCGAATACGTGCCCGGTAAGCTATAGGCAAAGATTATAATCATTATAATCCTATATATAATATAAAATAAAGCCACCTGTCACATTGCCCATTCGAAACGTAGTTTTTTTTTTAATACAAGAGGAGGCAAACGAGCAAGTGGGTCACCTGATGGAAAGTGATCACCTCCGCCCACGGACATCCGCAACACCAGGAGTATGCGTTGCCGACCTTTGAGGAATCAGTACGCTCTTTTCTTGAAGGTTCCTAAGTCATAATCGTTTGGGAATACCACCCTCGGTAACTGATTCCCACATACGGGGTAAAAAATGTCTTCGGAATCGCACAGTTGTAGACCGCCACGCATCGAGATGATGGGCATGATACCTTAAGCTCTGACGCGATGTCCGAAGGTGGAAATCAGCGGCTGGAATTAAACCAAACAACTCCTCAGAGCATTCCCCATGATAGATGCGGTAGAGAACACTGAGTGACCCAACATTTCTACGCAACGCTAAAGAATCAAGCCGATTGGTAATTGCCCGGTCATTGACAATTCGAATTGCTCTACGTTGAATGCGGTAAAACGGAAGGAGCTGGTACTGTGGAGCACCTGCCCAGATATGACAACAGTACTCCATATAAGGCCGAATTTATATAGTTGTAAGCGATGGGCCGGCTTGAAATACTGTCTCGCTTTACTGAGCACACCAAGTTTGTTAGAGGCTATTTTAGCCTTCTCCTCCAGATGACTACAAAAATTGAACATTACTCGAAATTTCAACGCCGAGTATACCTATGCCGGCTGTGGCAGAAAGGGAAACGCTCTCAAATCGAGGAGATGCGAAAAAGGGAGTCTTTTTAGTGGAAAACGCGCAAACTTGTGTCTTGTTAGGGTTAAATTGTACCAGATTCTGCTGGCCCCAAAACGAAATTTCAGACAAAAGATTGTCAATTTTAGACACAAGTTGGTTCTGGCTCTCGATGACATGTTCCCGCGACATATTATGTCGGCCAAAGTATAAGGCTTCCCCAATAGTGTCGTCTGCATAGCAATGAGTGTCACGAATTTGCAACATGTCATTGATATGCAGAAGAAACAAAGTAGGAGAAATCACACAGCCTTGGGGAACACCAGCATTGACAGGTTTGGACTCCGAGCA
>NJDC01004272.1:55146-91795 GCA_002245475.1 Calephelis virginiensis
ATGAGATCGAAATTGCTACATATTACAAATAAAATATACAGATAAAAATGCAACGTAGAATACAATGTATTTAATTAAGTTAGATATTTGCACACCACAATGTGCTAGAATATGTTGGTATGAATAAGTATTCTGTAACAACTTTTAAACACACATATTCCGCAAATAAATAAATTTCATTTCATTTAAAAAAAAAACGTTTAAAATGACATTCCGTTATGACCCAAATGCAATAGGTCTATGGCCGAATTGCATGGATTTCATACTTTCATGCAAAGTTCCTAACGGAGATTTTGATAAAATGCGAGATAATTTTATTGCAAGTGAATAATATGAGCTCATTTGGTATAAATTTATCCAACTGAATAGCCATTACCATAAGAGGAAAAGATATAATAACAAAATAGTATCTAATTATTCGTGCATGTTTTTTAAATACCTACATATAATTCCAAAATACCACAATTGCCATGAAGTCAGGTTATCTTATCGTTTCAGCATATCATTGTTTCATTTAATATCATAAAGATCTTACATTACTCTTACCATTACATATATCTTTCATTACTCATATTAAAACAATATTCATGACAAGAATTTATACAGTCAAAAAAATATTTAATAAAATTTTAAACTTTTAATTAATTTTTTACTGATTTTCGCTTTTTAGTATTTGGACTAAAACTACAAATTATGTTATTGAATTCGTTTTTACTTGATAAGATCAATTTTTAGAGTTGGTGGATATTTAGAAAACGTTTGACCGGCTCTTAAGCTTCCCAAAATAAAATTCGATTCGAAATGGATTTTCCTTATGAAATAAGTTAACTTTGGCACAAAAGGAACTTTAAAGCCGGGACAAAAGTTAGACGGCCAAAATCTACGTACACGTTTACAACCGTGCAGGACGGCTTCAAAACATTAAGTATAAGTATTAATCCATTTGATAAATTCTATGAGTATTTTTATCAACATAGACATCACAAGTTTATTTCTTAAAATTAATTAATTTTATTGGCATGCTAAATTACGTTTTAAGTCTATAAATCGTGTTGCTAAAACTAAAAGTAGGTTTGGTCAAGTGCGAACTGATTAAATGTTCAGTAATCACCTGAATAATAGATTGGTATATTTCGATATACTAAAAAAATTGCATTTTGCATTTGCATTTTGTTCATAATTTCAATCGCTAACCCTCGTTTAGATGGTGTTCGAAAGAGAGTTGTTATTTGAATATGCATTACGCACATCACAAGAACCGCACCTGTCCCCGCACTAGTTGGGTACAGATTCTGTACCCAAAATGTACTACAGAAAATGTCATTGTCCAGTGGGTTTTGGCGCGTAATTTGTTTTTATCAGATACAGACTAAATAAAGTTTTAAGTTTATGGTTAAGTTATTTCTCATTTCACTAACGTTTATTAATTGTTATCAATATCGTTTCAGAATAAAAATGTAGCCCGTCGTTTGTCAATAAACTACATGCAAACATTTTGACACGCCGAGTTAAAAATTCAATTTTGATCATGACATCACAGTTGACAACTTGTTTTGAAGCAAATTTCAGTTTGTTAATGAAATTTGAGGTTTGACTCATTTGTGATATTGTTTGGTTTGATAATGAGTCAACTGAACTGCCTAAAATGAGAGGCGGTTTCAAAATTTAGCAACTGACATGATCACCTCTAAAATGCCATACTAATTATATATTAATAATAGGTACGTAAACGAATACATAACTACTGACGTTTACGAAATAAAATAAAGTAATTGTATGTACCTAATAACAAATCGGTGGAAGGAATAAAGAAGCTGTAACTTTATACAGATTCAGTCACTTAAATCCGTATGTTCATACCATCCCACTTTAGAAATTTACAAAATAATGCAATCCATAAAGTATATTATGAACATGATATTAACCCTACGAAACCTATCTATATATATAAAAATCAATTGCTGTTCGTTAGTCTCGCTAAAACTCGAAAACGGCTGAACCGATTTGGCTAATTTTCGCTTTGAATTATTTGTTCAAGTCCAGGGAAGGTTTAAAAGATAAGAAAAAGGGTAAAAAAAATGCGAGGGAACTAGGAAAAAAAATTTCCCGTACAAACTGAACGGGTGGAACGAAGTTCGCCGGGAAAGCTAGTTTTATTATATATTAACTCGATCGGAACAACATAACAAGCCATTTCGGTATTTTTAAAACTTAAAATTATTCTTTGATAATTTAAATACAGACTTTTAATAATAACTAGCTGTTCTGGCGAACTTTGTTCCACCCATTCAGTTTGCATGGGAAAAAAATGAAATGTTTTTTTTCTACTTTCCTCGTAGTCGAACACAAAAAGAAGAGATAAGAAGTATCCTATGTCTTTCTCCTGGTTAGAAGCTACCAATATCTAAGTTTTAAATTTTCAGCTAAATCGGTTCAGCCGTTCTTGAGTTATAAATACTAACACGACCTTCTTTTATATATGTATAGATGATCGAACAAAGATTAGGTATTAAAAATATCGACACAAGAAAGTTAGATTGCATCTACTCAAATAGGATAATCTAGATTTTTTACCTTTAAAACATGATGTCAAATTTAACTAGTACTTAATATTTTTTTATATTTTGTTTAAAATTACTTTTGATTGCAATGAACGTACGACTTTTACTAAAATGTGTAAGATGAATATTTACAATCTTGTTTTCAATCGGACAACATTAACAAATTCTTATCTCAAGGTATTATTATTTTAATAATGATTATGGCAGTGAAGTTGATGAGAAAATAGTTATGTATATAATTAATAGACGGACGAAAAAGGCCTATAAAATTGGCGATGTAAAAATGTGCACGTAACGCTCCTGTCTTTGTCTAACATAATAATAGATATAAATATATGCAAAATAGGTCAATTTGTACACTTATTGCTTCTAAATTGAAAAAAAGTTTCTTGAGCTTTTAAAAAATAAAGTCTTATATGCCTTTTTCATCCACCGTTTTATTACAATTATATAGGTATTGAATTTCTATGTTTCACAATCTAGAAGCATCTTTCTATTCATATTATACGATAACTATAATATTTAATTTGGTATATTATAGCCTAATATTACATATTATTATGGTAATATTTAAAAACTTATAGTAATAGTTATTACTATAAGTTGACATAGTAATGCAAGACAAATAGAGTTCTTTACTAACTGCTACCAGAACGTAAATGCATCGTGTAAAATTTTTACAATGGAAGTTATTAATAGCATATACCTATTTTTTACTTGTCATTTCAATATGTTAATTTCGGCAACATTATTAAGAGATATTGTCAGGGCTGTTATTGTTTCCGGCTTCCAAAATTTTATAAAATAAGACTAACGGCTTTAACAACAATTGGTATAGTTTTCATAAATTGAGATATCTCAAAATCAAAAGCGACAATAACTTTCAGAAGTACCTATTATGAGCATGAGTATATTATGATGACGCCATATTGTACAAACATTGTACAAAAAATAACAATCTTAACTCAACATTTAAATGACGATATTTTGATACAGTGAGCCGCGCAGGCTGTGCGTGACACTCAAAATATCTTTTGCTACCCGCCATGCTTCGTTTTAACAAATTTTGAGGCAAGCCCTGTGGTCTTCCGGCAGGACACGTACTAAATTTTGTTAGCCAACTGCAATATGGCGTACCCGTTTGAATCTTGACATTGACAAATTAACATGAGGTCCGAAATTTGTGTAAAGCTAGCAGCCCACATAGTCTGTTTGAATAAGTTAAAAATCAGTAACACAACGAGGCATCGGGAGTGTTAAAGCAAGTGTTATTCCAATCTGCCTTGTCTACGTCAAAGCGCGACTTTATCGAGTGTGTATTATTGTAGGTTGTAATTTTTGTTGACTCATTACATTATTGAAATAATATTGTTTTAGATGACACTCATGTACCTTAGAAAACAAGAAATGGAGCTAAGAAACGTAACATATTCCACTAGAACAATAGTATTGAACGAACTTGTCATTGGTCTAAGTATTGGCATCTACTATTGGTAAAACAAAATAACGAACACACTAAGATCATCACAGTCTTCTAGTGCAGTCACTAACTTAGGCCCACAATAGGAGTATTATCTTTTCTTATAGTGTAAAATTTTACATTCCAACTTTTAACTACCAGGTTCACTTCGATACATTCAACGTACTGTCTGACTGAAGGTAAAATTGTTTAATACACTAAAAATTATGTTACGGAAGAATAATCTGAAAAAATACATCGTCAAAGCAAAGAATATAATCTAAATAAACAAAGCATTCGAGACATAGTAAAATTGTAACGTATGTATCTATGCTTTTGATTTAAAGTTGTTTTTCCGAGAAAGTAGAATGACACAAATATAAAAAAAATAACTACTATGCCATCTAACGTTATCTAATGTAAAAACTGATATGATGGGTGTTATGAAATTTTTTTTTTGCTTAGTGCTTAAATATAATAAAATTTTATTATTTTTCAAGCTCAAAAAATATTATAACACGTAAGTAATATGTGTTATAATATTTTTTGCATATAGGTGTAGCTTACGTCTAAGCATATGAAAAAAATGTTTTGGTTTCTACAGTACTTTAGATGAGGAGTTATAATCTACTACAATGAACGTAAGTATAAAAAGATAAAAGTAAGTAAGTATATGGAAATCATTAAACATAAAAGGATTTGTCAAAATTAAATATTAAGGAGATTCGTTGCCATTACTTACAAGTAAATAGTTTTATTCAGGGGAAGTAACCTAAAAATATTGATTTACAAATAAACGTTTAAAATTACTGTCCCGCAGTATGTAGTAAAAACATGTAAATAAAGTCTCACTCATTTGATCTATTTATAAGAAAAAAATCCGTAACAAAATAAAGTTGTCACGATAAAACTATATAAAATGAGCCACGTTTAATGGATTGATAAAATAACAAAATGTGCGTTAATTGCTAAAGTTTGTTCTCGTTAAGAAAATAGTGACGTTTTCAAACTAGAAACTCTCCCGCGGCAAATCAAATCACAGAAAATTAAAAACTTAACTGGTGATGAGTAAGGATGGCGCTAATTTCGCCAGTTCGGCAAACATTAATCAATATGCTCATATGTTTTTAACATATTCAACTTTAAGTTTAATTTTTATACTAGATATTTTGTTTTGGTTGATTTTGTTTTAATGTTTGGAAATTAGTCATCTGTACTACATTATTAATTTAATAAAAACTGCATGTTTTAATTTTTAATTATCCCCGACAAAACATATTCGTAAAGTAGCTTAGAATCTTGATCACGTCAGCCTTAAAAATCTGCTTCGTAATTGATAGAATCGGCATCATAACCGCTTAAGGATTGTGATGCCACAGACACACAAACAAATCCGCACGTACAAACGAACGCAAGACAGACACGCTCGCACGTACGTACGCACGCACGCACGCACTCACACATATACACACAACTTTTAACACCCCTTTTTTCCCATCAGGGATTCACTGTTATTTTTTTAAATGCATCGATTGACTACCGACCGATATGGACCGATCTATACTTTTTTATTATTAATTAACTACTTTGGTTTTCGTAAAATAGATAAAAACCTATTATCGTCGTGTGCGTGATACATTAAATTTATTTACCTTTTAAAGTAACATAAATGACCGCATATCTCGTTCAAAAAAAATCAAATGAGAAAAATACAAAAATGCAGTGTATGTATCTAATGAAGAAGCATTTTAGTAAGGTTTGTTTGAGTTAAGAAAACAAATTAAGGTCATGTTACCTACGGCCCCGACCAAGCAAATCACAGAAACTTATAATTTTTATAATTATTATTTATTATCCCTTATACAGCTAGCTTTGACAACGTCACTTCTTTCTTTACTAAAGGTAATATCTGTTACACTACCTAATGTAATAAACTTCATACGTTTCTATTTTTAACAGCATCTTCATTTGAGTATTATACAAGTTTGTTATCAAAGATGTCGACGGACATTCAATTATTCGTATACTTACAGCTAACATAATATGCCTATTAAAAATATAATCTAAAACAATCTTTGGAACCAACTGGCAAGTAACAAAACTAAAACTGTAACAACAAATCCATAAAACAAAACAAAAAACACTTCAAAAACTTAACCTATGAGTATTAAATGATAAATTAATTATTTTGTATCAATAGTTTCATTGGCAACCCCATTACTTGAAAAAATGATTTTCATTAATTTTATAAAAAAATATGATTAACACTTTGCATACCTCAAAAAGCATTAAAGGAACAATAAAAAAGTCAAAACAATATTCTACTACAATTGTGGTTGTACAATTAAGTCCAGTAAAACACATGTTTTTGTCTTCGTCTAATAATAAGTATAAGCATGTGAAAAAAGGGATGGGCAATTGCAACTTTGCTTCGAGATTAGAATTAAAATATTAAAAAGGCAAATTTAGAATATTATTCTTGGAGCTAAAAATACGAATAGAATTGGCTCAATAAATGCTTTTAGGTTCATTCATTCATGGATTAATTCTTTTCATACCTAATAATAACAGGAGCATAATGAAAGGTATTTCCCAAGATTTAAGCAAAAAATACCTATAGTAATAATAATTACAGTAGATACTCGATAATTGTGCACTTCAACAGACCGTTACGTTTAATAATCTGGCTTCTCTGCGGCTTTGTGCCCTGACACAGCGACGTTGTCTTAGCTCAAAACTTATCACAAACACCAGCGTACAATGTACCTGTTGTTTCAATGTGAGAATACATTGTGGTATAATATATACATACCTACATATACAGTATATTTTGTTTACAAATCTTTAATTTATATTTTTTCTGTATAATCCAATAATCTAAATATTTCAACATCCCTTCTGGTTTTTAATAATCCGGATGGTGAGATTCTTCTGTACTATTAAATTAATATGTTTTAGATATTTTATTTTCAATTAAAAGAGTAATATTTGTCAATGAAATATGTCAATGCTAATAAATTAATTATTAATTACTTGTTACTTTGTGTGTTTATGTTTAATAAATAATAAATGCTTTTTCCTTACTTTAAAAATTTATCCCTGTATATTATTTTAATTTTAGCTATAATGTTTATGATGTCAGAAAAAAGTTATAAAATCAAAAAAAAATGTTGTGTGTTGAGTGTATGCTTAAGAATTAATCAGTAAAATTAATGATAAAGGATCACCAATGAATAGCATGGTTTAGTTTTAGATTGAGACCAATTTATATTACATGTTGCAGTTTGATGCAAATTTAGTATGATTCCATACCAATGCTTAAATACCTTGAGTGAGAGAATTTTCGAGAACAATATCAAACTCATCCAAGGGCTCGAGTATTTGTCTGAGGAATGTCAAAAGACCGCGCTTGCGCAGAAAACTTTGCTCTTCGTACATCTCTGCAGTAACTCGCGTCATAGACATGGGCACTAGCATTCGATGTAACCAGTGTTCTCTGAAATAGATTTTTTTAGAATACTTGTTAGATAACTCTAAGAATCGCATTATTTATCACAAAGTACACTCAAAATATGACTAATATGACTGTCTCATCCCCCTAATTTAAATTAAGTACTTAGTAATTTATTTCTGTATTATTACTCTTTTGTGAAGTCCGAGTTTGTGTCAGAGGCCTTTTTTTGTCGCCATAACCCTATTGCTTGTTATTCCCCGAATTCAGGCAACACACAACAAACATCACTGGAGTCTATGGGTGAAGTGTATCTTTCACTAGTAGAAATCCTGCTTGCAGAAATAATACTTTTTTATTACATCGTTTGATAGCACGAATGTGGATTGAAAAGTATTCGGCCTAACCAAGAAAATAAACACATACCAAATCAGTTATATTTTTATTTTACTACATAATCACCATCAAGTTCGATTTTTTTTCACCATTTCCCATTCAAAGCATTTAGAACGTTGAAAAAAAAATTCTTCCTTAGAGTTAAAATATGTGTCTACTGCTGTTTTGACCTTCGAAAATCTCAATAAATAAAAATCTTTGTCCTTTCCCAAAGTCCATATTTTAGGTTAGGGAATAGAAAGAATACTGATAGTGCCAGATTAGGTGAATAAGGCGGATGCGGTAATGGTTCCAAGCCACATTTGTCGATTTCAGCCATTGATTGCACAGACGTGTGAACATGGGCGTTAGTTTGATGAAACAGGACTTTTCCTCTGAGCATTCCTGGACGTTATTCTTTTATTTTCTCACATAAATGACATAGTAAGACACAGTTGTAATCAGAAGTTATAGTCTGACCCCATTCAAGATAATCAATAATATTCACACCCTTCGTGTCTCAGAATACTACAGACATCACCTTATTTAACGGCAAAATCGCCTTAGCGTTTTCGGGTGTGGTGAACCAGGTCTTCTCCAATGTTTTGATTATTGTTTTGTTTCTGGCATACAATAATGAACCATGTTTCGTCTATTGTAACAAAACGATTAAAAAAAATTATCTGCATCGGTTTCAAATAACTCCTTTTTTGTTCAACTGAAAGCAGTCGCAAAACCCACCTCGCAGAAACATTGTGGAAATCCAATTCGTTGACTATGATATTTTAAGTTCGTTCATAAGAGGTCTATAATCTCGACTGTCTCTCTAATTTTTAATCTGCGATCTTCCATAAATAAATCAAGTACTTTTTTTAATATTTTCGTCAGCGGTGGACGTCGAAGGGTTCTCAGTTCGGGGTTTATCTTTCACACTCTCTCTGCCACGCTTGAATTCTGCTATTCATTTTTTCAAGGATGAATAAGACAAAGGAGAATCCCCTAATATACTGACCATATCATCATGGATGGCTTTCGGTGATAGTCCCTTCTTATGGAGGTACTTAATGACGGCACGCTATTGGATTTGCTCTATTTGCAAAAAGTATGTCCGATTGCTTTGTTAAAAAGATATATAAAATTACAGCTGATTAGTGTAATAATTAGCTGTGATTTTTTTTTCTTCGTTTCGAACTTCTCTAACTTCTCTGAACTGAACTAAATAATGTGGGTAGATTTAATTTTAGAATGGATCTGTGTTAGGCCGAGTACTTTTCAGTCTACCCTTATAACTATTTATAAAACTATTTATTCTATCTATTTTAACAAATCCGAGACGACTAAACCAATTTTGACCGGAATTTTACTAGTAAATAGTTAATATGATAAGATGAATTTAGGATACAACTTTTCTTTAAAAGCGAAAAGACTAAACCGCGGGCAGCCTCAGATAATATTTAAGTTATAATAAAATACAATGTAGATGAGCGTTAGAAACCAACACAGGGTAAATTTTATAATCATTCATTTCTGCAAACACATAAATAGATGATTATACTACGGCCGTTCAGAGAATGCATTCCTGACACGTCGCGATTGAACTGACGACGTAACTTTGTAATGGCGTTGCAGTTACGATAAAAATATTATTGCTGGTTGTTTACAGTTTTAACAATTGATGAGCATTAAAACAACATTATTATATCAATAATCAGTTAATGTTATAATATTGTGCCAAACTGAGTGTCAAATAACTGAAACAATATTTTTCTAAATCTAAACTGCGCTATTACAAGGTTATGTCAGCGCTTTATTTGTAGTGCTGTGCTAACAATAACAGGCAATAATAGTATCGTAATCTGTTCTTATACAGTTATACTTTATAAAATAATACGTTTTTTTTAAGAATTGTATAATAAAACTACGACCAAACCGAACGCGCGAAAGAAAGTAGCATTTTTATATTTAGGTTGAAAATGGTAACCCCAAATGGCGTTACTCGCATTTTTATACTTAGATTAAAAGTGGTAACCTTACATGGCGTTATGGGCCGCCATTTTGTGACGCTAAAACAGTCGTCTGTTGTCGTTTCGTGCGCATAGATCACGTTCTTCAAGTGTTTTCGATCAGTTTTTATTTGACTAACCGGCTTTCGTTTAATGGACTGTTTCTGCTTTTCAAACTGACATCGGCGCTAAATCGGACTTCGATTGTGTTTTTGTGACTTTTGGTGCATAATAATGCCTAATTGTCGACAAACATTGAAAAGTGGAGCCCGTGAGTTAATCATCAAGCTACAAGATTACTTTGAGCGGGAGCGGCAAAATGGCGGACCCCTGGTACCTGTCGGACAAGTACAAGAACGCGTCTCTTAGGCGCTTGGAGTTAGCAAACGAACGATAACAAATATTAATAAATAAAAGTTCGGCTCTACTGGCTTGGAAGATAATATTTTACGTACTCCGAAGAAGAAACGTAGAACTAAACCCGTAACAGATATTGACACCTTTGACGCCGATGCAATCAGAAATCATATATATGGTTACTATTCCAGAAATGAATATCTCAAAAGGAAGAAGCTTTTGGCATCGTTAAGAGAAGCTGGACTGTTTAGTGGGGGTAAAACTGTTTTAACCAAAATCTTAAAAGATATTGGTTTTTCGTAAATAAAAAACACACAAAAGAAAAATTTTATTAGAACGATACGACATAAATTTAAAATGGATAAGTTTTTTGAGAGAAGCAAAAAAATTGATAACTGGGATAGTGTCGTGTTCATTGACGAGACATGGCTACAGGATTGATTCTGTTATTGATAATAATATAATTATACATGTAGCCGAAGATGATGATGAAGACACCACCTCCTCAAGCGAATCGGAGTCTGATTAATATTCTGTACGCACATTCAATTCAATGTACTTTATTATGTTATGTTGTGCCCATCACTAGTCGTGACTAACTGATAGGTGTCAGGAACGCATTCTCTAAACGGCCGAACTTTAACTAAACTTATTTTAGATAATGCTATCTTTTTCAAATGAAACAAAAACAAAGGAGATGGAACATTATATACAAGTCAGATTAGTCCAGACATGTCGAATTGTGATGTTTTTAATCAACGTTTTCCTAGTGATAGATTAAACGTCAATAGAAATATCGTGTACAGACTAATCTGATAGCACTAAAGTGTTTTGTCTCTCTCTATTACTTTAGATAAAAGAAGATAGCGTTAACATAAAGTCAGTTTAGTGAGTGCGCAACAAAATTACTACCATGTTACCTACCTTAAACTAAGGCAAACAAAAAGTTGAAATTTTCCGTCTTTCCCTAAAGTCCTGCCGACAGAATTGACTTCGTCCATCAAATGACAGTAGCACCTCCAAATAGCCCTGTGTTCCTGGTCTTGGCGGCAGTTGTATGCAACTCCGCAACTTTTGTTAGATTGCATGTTTGTATCGTCACAGAGGCTCATTTTGAATTCATCTTTCACTCTCGCTAAAAACAAGGAATTGGCACGGTATAAACACCGAAGTAATAGATTGTTTAATACAATTTCGTCAGTAGTTTTTAAGTTAAAAAAATCAAATGAGATCACGTTCAAACGTAATATCGCTAACAGTATTCAAGCCCCTATCTGTAGTGATCCGGCTTTGGAAATTAACTTCTTGAGGTCAGGCAAAAAAAAAAATAGAAAATGAGTATTTTCAATGTTCTATTAAAAAATATCGTTTCCAGGGATTAGATATGTGCCCGGCTGGCGATATACTTGCCACCTTTCACATTGTGGGACTTCAGTGTTTTCGGCCAGTCGTGGGTGCCTTGGTTGTGCCTGCCTACCTCTTTAGGGATATGGGCGATAAATACTTTTTCTAAATATGCATTTCAAACCTTAGACTAACACTAACTCAAAAACAATTATACAACTAAGCTTGCAACTTTGTAACTTACCAAAGTAATCCCAAATAAAGAGATTCTTCCCAAAAAGGCGTGCCGACTTAAATCCGCACAGAAATGCCTGCTCCAGGCACTTCACTAACCCGTTTTCTCCACACAGTAATACACTAAGCGAGTTTGCGTCCTTGTCTCGTTTAGATTGATAATGCCATTTAACAATTGCATTGACACAATCACCTGTTAATAAAGATAATTAAAAACTGCAAAAAACCTGACTTCGATTACAATAGCTATGTCTTCTACAAGCACAAAAATTGAGTATTTTCCTAGATTTCACTGGGATTCCATCATCAGATCCAGACATTGTTACAATGGGAATAGTTTGGAAGTACGCTATTTCAAAAAAATCAAAATCGATTTAGAAATGACCGAGAAATCAATTATCATACTTACTTAAAAAATATAGTAAGTTGAACATGTAATCTACTCCTTTTTTTAAATATTAGAAATAAGCAAGTATTTTACCATAAACTTCGACATAACATAGCCAGTTTATTTCCATTGACCTGTATTTTTTATTTATAATAAGACTTCGATCAACCAAAACTTCGAATTGCCAAGAATGACAGTTTGATGATATTTTCAGCTAGACTCTTAAAACATTTGTAGCTAATTGCGGCGGTGCTGGTGCTTAGTAAATGGTATTATTTATTAGTATTTTTGGTATTTATTTGTATTTACTGGATTAACGATTTAACAGACTGGTGGAAGTATAACGGAAGCTAAGAATCCCTTAACACTTTCAATTTAAAAGTTCACTCGAAGTAGGAATGTTAACTTCGTTAATTAATTATTAGCGGATTAACGAGCTAATGCCCAGCTATAATAAGACCTATTGAACTATTTAGAAAAATTGAATTCTATTTATACAAAAAAAAATACATTCAATTCAAACACATCAATTATTCCAAAATTAGCATTGGAAGATTTTTATGTGGATTATCCCAGGACCATCGGACACAACTACTGTGATTGAGAAGTGATTTTCGTGTCCAAGTTCATAATTTACTGAGCTAGATGACGCCTACTTTTTACACTTGCTTTAAATACATTTAACTTAAACATAAGATACAATAATGTTTTGTGAAATGACATAATGTGTGTTCGCGCACTGACCTATCATATGCTGTATGGTGGAGGTGGAGAGGTGTGTGGTGGGGGAGGGCGCGTGTGTGGGGGGCCGCTCGCCCGCCACCACCACCCGCTCCGTGGACCCGTCGTCCACGCCCGTGCCCAGCCAGCGGTGGCACGGGAACCTGCAAACATTTATGTCTCTTGCTCACCTGTCCACTCTACAATACAACATTTGCTTTTCTGTCTGACAACTTAAAAGAACCACTTCCGCAGTACTTTGTAGCAAATTTTTATAGAACAACTTTACTTTTATTTAGGACGGGATTGCATTTAGATTTGGAGAATGATTTTATATTTACAATTGGCTTGAGTTTTAAATTTTATTAACTATTCTACGGGAGCTCAATAAGCTTCGCTTGTCTTAAATTAAAGCGTGATTAAACATAATATACGCAAACAAAACCCGAATGAATGAAACGGGTAAAAAAACAAAAATACAAATGTGAAAGCTAAATCTTTCAAAACTTACGCATTTATAATGACTAGTGGTCGCCCATTGGTCGAAATTCAACCATAATAAATTTTAATATCTTGTTGATAGACCGCCATCTTCATTTCTCGAGACCAACTACTTTGTTTCCAAACTTTTTGGTGCGCCATCTGTGATCTTTTATCGTTATCATCAATATATTTGTTTGTGTGTGTCAAATGCATGGTAGTGTGGGTAATGATTTCTTTATTGATTTAATGTACTTTTTAAGCATTATAATTGAAAAATATTAGCATTCTGCACTTCTCCTACACATAAACTATAAGTGTGCCAAATATTATGCTCTGCGCAATTTTGTAAAAAGGGGTCCAAAGTTTTGGCATCACGTATTAATATATAGATAATAAGTAAAATTATAATAGCAAAATAAGCACTTACGTGTACGTGTGCCCTGTGACTTCGTTCCGTACATAAATTTGATCAAGTAGCCATCTTGGGGACAGACCAGAATTATCGTGCCCGATATGAAGCGTTGACAATATACCCAAATTCTTGTGCTGTTAAACACATAAAGCTTTACAAATAAAAAATAATACAAAAATTTCAATATTTTAAGATAAAATTAAGAGCAGTAACTGCAAAAACCGACTCCAACTATTTCATTAAGTACGAGGTCGCAATTGGATCATTCTTTTTATAAAAGTAGCAAATGATTCCTAAATGCCCCACTTAAATGGGACCACTTTATCTTTCTAAAAAAGGAACATTTAAATCGGTTGGCCGAGTAATCGTGTAACAAACATTCAAAAATTTAGTCGAATTTATAACTGCCTTTTTCTTTTTTTGTTGGAATCGGTAAAAACTTAAGCGCCAGTCAGATAGACGTAGTGAAGTTTGGGGCCAGTCCATGGACCTCAATGGACGGGTGGGACTGATATAATGAAGGTAAGAAAATACGAATAAAAATAACATTAAGTACATACTCTGAGTTGAAATAAAAGCATGTCAAATATTAGTTAAGACGACAGTTTTAATTAGTGAAAAATATTATTCTAATTTTTCATTCTACTACAAAATGTAGGCACATATTACCTCTAACGAATAAATCATTCCACACATAAATTGTTCACTCATTGCTAAACTAGGAT
Source organism: Calephelis virginiensis (assembly GCA_002245475.1). Lineage (NCBI taxonomy): Eukaryota > Metazoa > Arthropoda > Insecta > Lepidoptera > Riodinidae > Calephelis > Calephelis virginiensis. The sequence continues at coordinate 69,659 of NJDC01004272.1, forward strand.
CAGCCTTGTACAACCAGCTGCTTTCCTCTTTGTCAACAACATAATATATTTGGAAAAATAATATTTTTTTTATGATATTGGAAGGCGAACAAGCAGACGGATTTCCTGATGGTAAGAAATTCACGCCGCCTAGAGACACCAAAGGTGTTAATGGTGCGTTGCCAACCTGAGGCCGGGATGTAAGGCCTCGAGCAAAAGTAAGTTTACCGGCTACCTTACCCTCCGAACCGGAGCACGTCATGACGTTATGGCGGCAGGAATACGTAAGGCGGTGGCACCAATACGGGTCAGTCGCTGCTGAACTCTACCACCTAGTCAGATGTCACGGTGTTAGTGACGGTGAGCCTATGCTCGCCTTTTACGAGCTGCCTGGCAAGAAAGGCAGATGGTCTATTTTACAAAGGAGCCCGGACCAACACGGGGCCATTTTAAACAGTCAAAATGTTAAACTAAAAGTTCATCAGAATCAGAGACTTGTTAAAAATGTAATGTCAATATTTTCCTAGTGTTACGAGTCAGTGTACAAAAACAGAATACCACTCATTATATTATTAAGTACCTACTACTTACGTGGAATACAAATTCGTTGGTGTTGCGAGGGATGGGTATTTTAGGCGTCGCTTCACCGTTGGCACCAGATATCGAGAGCCAGCAGTTTGCGGTAGTTTGGCTCGCCTTCCGGGATGGTACAATTAACACCCGATATGGTAGCTCTGTAAACAATTTTTCTTTGTAATCTGTTGTCAAATTTAAATATATATTGATACTAGCTGTTGCCCGCGGCACTGCCCACATGGTTAATGGTCGCACAGAAACTTTTTTTCGAGATAAAAACTATCCTATGTGTTAATCCAAGTTACTATGTGTGTTAAACCAATTTCATGAAAATCGGTTCAGCATTTTTTTGCGTAAAGGAGTAACAAACATACAAACTTTGCATTTGTATTATTGGAGAGTTAGGATTGATGTTATCCATCGTTGGCGCTTGGTAAAACTTCCAAGTATTCATATTTTGATATGAAGAAACACTTGTACTGTAGGTAATATCTATGTAATAAAAAAAATAATATCTATATATCTATGTAACATGGCATAAAAAGCAGCATATTTGCGACTTCTTGGGTGATTGGAATCTGAGAAAATGATATTATCACAAAACGTGTTTTATTTCTAAATATTGTAAACTGATGCCTATTTTCTTTGAAGGAGATATTTAGGTCCAGAAAATTAATTATATTTTAACCTATTTCCATGGTAAATTTAATATGTTGGTTAATAGAATTCAAGTACATTAAAAATTGATCCAGTTCATCTTTGGAACCCGTCCAAAGACAGAGCACATCGTCAACTTATCTATATCAATAAACAATATTATTTAATTTATTCATCAATTAATTAATGAAGTGGAGGTAATTGACATGTTATTTATTATTTCTTAAATAGTGCTAATTTCCCAATTCAGTGGGGAAAGAATCAATAGCTAGCAACTCCATTGTATACCGTATTAAAGTTTTTTATATCTACCCATCATAAAATTAATTTATGTTTATAAATCAAAAATATTGTTTAGTAGTTTAAGTTCTAGCCCTGATGATGCTGTCAGTGATACGTAAAATGGTACAAGAAGTTCTTCATTTAAAAATATGAATAATTATAATAATAAATAATGATTCTTGAGCTGTGGCAGCGGCCACAAAGTATGTTTAGTAGTATGGTCGCTGTATTGTTTAGTAATAAAGCCCTACACAACGTATCGCAAGACATCTGACATCAGCTGTTGGTCCAATCGTCATAAAACAAGGTCAGTAAAATTGCATTAACCTAAGTTTAGTAAAATTGCAATCCTATTAATATTATAAATGCGAAAGTTTGTAAGTATGGATGTATGGATGTTTGTTACTCTTTCACGCTCGAATGGCTGAACGGATTTGTCTGAAATTTGGAAGACAGATAGATTGTGACCTGGATTAACATATAGGATATTTTTAATCCTGATCGCACACCGGGTTTCTGTGAAAACGCGGGCGAAGCCGCAGGTAGCAGCTAGTAGTCCATAAAACTGCAAAAAAACTACTCTTATTTCATTACTACGTCGTGTTTTGATAATTGTTTGGTCGAAAGGTAGCTTATGATAACCGCAATTTTCATGTATACCGCATACATAAAAATGTATGAATTATTAAGTAATTCACAAACCACTACTCGAATCTTAATCTAACTTATTTTGGACCACCTCGGAATTATGACCAAACTTTCGAAAAACAGATAATCAAATTCATTTCGTTGATGAATTAAACAACATGCACTCGAATGGATAACCACCTTTTTATTGATTACCACAGAAACCATCGATTCTAATATTTACTTACTCGTAGTAGGATAGGTATTCGTAAAGCAGTTGTAGTCGACAGCATTTAAAGTCAGCAAGTGATATAAAAACTGTTCTCTTTCTTCCTCGCATCTTAGAAAAGCTGTCCTTTTGTATTGCGACCGAAGTAATGTTGTGTCAGATAGCAGTTCTCGTAGATGTTTAGATAATAACTTCTTCTCTAGTGACAACCTTACAAATGCTCTGGCGTAACCTATTTCTGTTTTAATATCAGTCATGGCTTGTACATTCCTATAAAAAATAATAGGTAGACATCATTGGACAAATCACAATAATTTTGATTTTGACCGCCTTGTTGGTCGAGTGCCTAGCGTACACGCCTAACTACACTGACCAACCGCGAGGCTCGGGTTCGAATCCCAACGGGGGCAGGCATTTGTGTAATGAACATTTAGATGTCTGCATTTCCGGATCTGTGTGTTTATTAAATTTGTGAATCTATTTCAGTATTCCTATGTATTAGTATCATGGACTAACATACATAACACAAGCATATAACTTGCTTACTTTGGGGTTAGATTCAATTTGTGTAACTTTTTTTTTCCAGGAATATTTTTTTATTATTTATTTACCCCTTATCAAGCTACTTTTTTGCTTGTGCCACTGCTATGCATTAATGTATATACACAGGAATAACTTAGCATATGTATAATATCATGTTACGATCTTTACGTATGTTGCATTCATTTTAATTTCTCATAACATAAATTCATACAAACCCAACTTGCAAGCAGCCAATTTTATTATAATACTAACAAAACTATATTATGATTGGATATGTACTCGGTTGGCGTTACATTTGTCATAATATAACACTTTGTGGACTAAGCATCTTCGACTTATCGCACATACCATGATTCTGCCTGTGCCTGCCTCTCGAGGAATACAGATGTGAAGACGCCTTTTTAATAAAATAGTAACGTTATTTTAATATTAAAAAGTGTATCACTTCCGACAGGATTTGAACCTGCACCTTTTCTTTGGCTGACGAATTCTCTAAATCGTTTGAGCTACCGAGGATTCAACTCCAGCGATTAAATTTTAATTTATTGAAAGTGTGCCTATTTTAAACACAATTAAAGTAAAAAGAAAAAAGATCTTGTATATGAAATGAATTGAAACTTATTTATTTGAAGAAAATGTGTAGTAAAAAAATTGTTACAAAGATATTTAAACATACCAACATATTCTACCACTTACTGGTGTGCAAATATTTAGTATTTATATAAATAAAATATTCATTATATTTTAATATTGAAATTACAGCTCTTATTTATATTTTTAAAAAATATTGTATTTATATTCACACAGCTTCATAATTTTTTACAAATATTTTAAAGATTGATTATTTTTTATTCTATCTACTGTACACCGCCACTATCCAACCAGTCAGGAGAAGGAAGGGCGAAACAAACTTCCCGTCTATCGGGTATATTATCTATCTGCTTTTTACCTTACACTAGAAGTAAGTAATAGCTGGCACGCGGGCTTCTACAGGGTTGCTTTCAAAAGACCAGCCAAGTTTTAATCTAGGGGAGTTAAGGCTAAAATAATAGTGCATTTTCAATATTAATTGTCAAATTGTAACATTTACTTTTTAAATATTAATTTCAAATAGTCCGCGTTGATACTTCACTTTTTTGTGAAGGGTAATAAATAATTAAAAAAAATTGCGTCTATTACTTTATTACTTCATAGATGCAAAGTGTTATCGATTCCCAACACTCTCTCAAAGTTTGGCTAGTTTAAATGTTTACCTGTATAGGCAGTATACTTATTGTCCAACTGAAAAAGCTGAGTCGCCTCTGTAGTCTAGCGGTCCGGGTGTTGGACTTGACTGCATGAGGTCCCGGGTTCGAATCCCGGGTCGACCAACAAAAAGATAATTGGATTTTTCCAATTTTCTAATAAAAAAAATGTTGGACGGGATTGGAAATGTGCCCAGTTGGCGATAGGCTTGCCACCTATCACATTGTGGGACTTAGTGTCTTCGGCTAGTCGTGGGTGCCTTGGTTGTACCTCTGCCTACCTCTTCGGGGATATGGGCGTGAAGATACTAAGAAAAAGCTGAGGCAGAAGTGTTAAGGCTCTTGCATAAGTTAGATTCTCACATCCGAATATGATAGGACATGACAAATAGAGAATGAATGAACCCATTCGCCAACTTTTTCAGAATCTGTCCCATGATTTAGCTTTCTTTTCTAATTTTCAATTTTGTGCCAATGATCTAGACTCTAAAATAATAGAAATTATGGAATATATACCTCATATCAAACGTGAGATTCTCAGGTAGTGGTCGTAATGGGTTTGTCGGCTGAGGTTTCCTCTCCAATGTGCCCGAATTGCTGAGTCGATCTCTCGAACTATCTCGTGAACCACCGCGGGAACTATCCCGCGACCTTGTCGTATTTGAACTTTGTTGAGCTTCTACTTCTGCGCCGACGGATGACAGATCTAGAATATTCAGACCAGATCACTTTTTCCTGTTCCAGTTCCAGTGATTCGCGTCCTTAGGTTCAGCGGTAATAAAAGTAAAAAAATAATAAAAAAAAAAACAAAAATACTAAGGACGTGTTGCTTATAAAAATAGGATTACTTTATTAGTGATTGTTAGTAAGTTGGCCAAACGCGAGTTGGATTCGCCCTTAAAGGGTTCCGTAATAGCAAGCATATATTGCGGATGTTTATTGAAACTAGCAAGTAATATTTGACTAGATGTCACAAAATACAATTTCGCAACCAAAAATAACTTTATTGAAAGAAATTTATTTTAGCGGTTTTAGAAATGAGGAACATATGCCATATCTCAAAAACTGCTAACTACTTATTGTACAAACCAAATTTCGCTGAAAGTCTTTATTGAGATCTACAGTATATATTTATTTTAGATTTTTCACTCTGTCATTTTAGAAGTTGGAGTAGGCGGGTGGGGTGGCATTTTTTAGTTTGGAAATGCCTTGAAAATGGTTGACTTGAGACAATAATATTTTAGAGATCTCAATGTTCTACCTACATGTTTGAGACATCTAGGTTTAATTATTTTCTTCTAGTTTTAGTTCTATACGTATATGGAAAGGAATCCCTTTATTTATTATTATTTTCGCAAATCGTACAACGGTTTACAGAACACAACTACATGCTAAGATTCTACTACGTAGACTTAATATTTTAAGAATAACATAGACATGTCGAATCTAATATGGTTTCGTTTTTTCATTTGGCTACGGAACCCTAAAAAGGCTATGTCGATTTTTGTCGGTTCAGTATTCTCTGGCACGTTGTAAATGGATGACTGGTATAGTTTACAAATTGTAGCAAAATCAGGATAGCATTTTAGCTCTGGAAGTTTAAAAGTAAAATCACTATTTCAAGTTACGTTTTGTTTGTTTGTTAATAAAATATTGTTAATACTTACAATCCAATCGTTTACGCAAAACACACCAAGCCAGTGCTGCATGTATAAAAAAATGGGTAAAAATATTTACGTAATATGGAGTAAATATAGTGGTGTCTATGCCCACGAACTATGAACAACTTTAAAAGGCCATGCGCCCTTGATCGAAAGTATTTGGTCTGGGTATAATCAATAAATTACAAGATCTCTAGATTTGATTCTTCCCGGGCTAGTTTTCATCTTATTTAGCAGAACTTATACCAACTATTTACCTACTAAGGGGCTTGTAATAAATTAACATGAATTCGTTTGTTTAACAACGTGATTAAGGTAGATATTAGTGACAATTCATCTGGATTGGTACCATCGTCTTACCCTTTTCTGCTGTCATAACGTCTGTGCTTAATACTGACGTGTTTCGATCTGGAGGGTATTAAAGCCAATACAATTACTCAAACAAAAGATTTAAAATCCTACTCCCAGAAAGGAAACCCACCGTTACAACTTTCTTGTTGAAGTGAAACTTCTTTAGAATCGTTGTGATTTCAAAACGGGTGCAACGGAAAAACGACAGGTAAGAGGCACAAATATATATTCATCTCATTCTTTTGCAGGTAAGAGACACAAATATATATTCATCTCATTCTTTTGTCGATTTACTGAAGTTTCACTTCTATTGTGTGTGAATCGCACATGTACCTTTTTTTTTATTAGCGAAGCGTATTTTTTTACCAGCGTGCCTGTTAATAGTCCTCCAAATTTCATAAAAAAATACTTCTACAAATAGTAACAATGCATACCTGGCGTTAAATAATTTGGATCAATCGGCTTAGTGGAATTGCTACACTGTTCCAATTCTTGATAGTTTACAAGGTGCATCCAAAGTGCTGACTTGCCCATTTTATGTTGAAGACCATGAGACCACAGCCTCTCCAACAAATCACAAAGTGAAGCTATCATAGTGTTCTCCTCAACACCAGTAATTGATACCTCACATCCTAAGTCACTCTCTTCAGTGCCCATCTTCTCCACAAGCATTCGTTTAGTTTTACTTTTGCATTCCTAAACAATTAATTAAGTAGGTTGTAACTTTGGCATTCATTATTTGCTGCACAATGATAATATAAAGAAATTTAAACTAAAAACCTCTTATTAATAAACAAGGAGTAGAGTACTCCAAGGTTCAATAAGGTATTATATTCCAATGTAATACATACAATATTATCAATTTATCTTTACTCCTACGTTAACCTGTATTTATTAATAAGGCGGTATGTGTATAGGCATTAAAAACTAAATTTAAACTGCTATCTGTTTTTCTTAGGTTTAACAACTATACACCACATTATTAATTCGTAGCTTTTGTCGCCCATGGGCTTATCAATGTTTAAAGCAAAAGTGCCAAATAGGCATAGTTCTGTAGTTTTAGTAGGGTACACATATATTCGAAGTCATTCATCATGGTTGGCAATGCTTAATATTTTAAATGTATACTATCACTTGCCCCCCGGCCTCGTTCAGATATGCCTTGCAAAATTCATACGAAAATTTAAAAGTAGCTGATCGTTCTAGTACTTTGTATTTTTCTGTATCAAATTAAAATTTCAATCTTATGATGGTATAAACCAAAAGTTGTAATATATTAAAGTTCTGAATAATCCTATTAATATTATAAATGCGAAAGTTTGTAAGTATGGATGTATGGATGTTTGTTACTCTTTCACGCTCGAATGGCTGAACGGATTTGTCTGAAATTTGGAAGACAGATAGATTGTGACCTGGATTAACATATAGGCTATTTTTAATCCCAATCGCACACCGGGTTTCTGTGAAAACGCGGGCGAAGCCGCAGGTAGCAGCTAGTATTAAAATATTTATAAGGCAATCTTATGGCCGTCCAGGTTTTGGGTCCAGGACCTATGGTTATCTAGGACATATAGAACTAAATAAGTGACGTGTGAGTCAGTATGGAACTTTTAGCTATTTGATTTTGCACGTAAAGTCTGATACTCCTATAAATACTGTTAGCATAGAAGAAGCAGAGTCATATATCGATGCGGTCTTTTAAAAATCCTATGTTTCGTTACAGCCTGGGGAACGATAAATCACTATAAAAACTTTTGTTTCTTTATATTTAGATTGGGATCATTTGCCAGAAGTGAGCTCATCGCGATCTGTGCCAGTCGATTGGATTGCAATTATGGTCTGAAAAAAGTACCACCAAGCGGGTTAGGGTGTTTCTTTAATAGGCAGCGCGAGCCGATCCACTCTCGTTGGGACGAAAAGGGTCAGATGCGACGATAGGGGGTGCCACCCATTACGCCGAGCCTGAACAGGCGAATCGAGGAGTGGAAAGTGCTAATCAGGCACGTGGGACGTGAAAGGTAGAATGGAAGGAAAGATAATGAATTGATCGATATTATAGATGAGAGATGCTTGGATTTACTGCCTATAACGGACACTAACCGAAAGGGTAGTCATACTTCTGATCTCCCCGGTGGCAGATTAGCCCTTTATTCTGGTGTACCGCAGAGCGATCACGCCAGCGCTAGGGCGATAGGCTATCACCTTATCGTGACGGTTAGGTCTGAACAGTTGCCCCGAGACTGCTCTGGGTCCATATTAAGCTAGGAGTTTCGCGAATATTTTTGGGATCAACCTATGCTCCGGTGAACTTGTTGTAATCCAAGACTTGAAAAAGTTTCGCATATTATGGACATGGTTGAAGGAAATGAAAGACTTAAATGGATGGATGGGGACGTAATGGTCAGGTTATGAAGCCGTTCTTGGACCCCTCTGGTGATTAGAGAGCGAATTATGCTGATAAGCATATTGAAGATTTGTGTATGGAAATAAATCTTGTGTCTAACACAATATTTCAGCATGAGGACATATATTCAAACACATGGAGAAGAAATGATCAAATTAGTACCTATTGACATTTTAAATACTTGATTGAAAAATATAAATAGAAAAAAATATATCTCCTTGCCCATATCCCCGGAGAGGTAGGCAGAGGCACAACCAAGTCATCCACGACTAGCAGAAGACACTTAGTCCCACAATGTGATAGGTAGCAAGTCTATCGCCAACCGGGCACGTATCCAATCCCAGGCAACGTGATTTTCATTAGAAAATAGAAAATAAACATTTTCTATTTTTTTGTTTCCCGACCCGGGGATCGAACCCAGGACCTCAAGAAGTCACGTTCGACACCAGACCGCTAGACCACAGAGGCGATATATAAATAGACTTGATTTTATTTGATAGTCGCCTCCGTGAGTGTTTAATGCACATGGGAGCCTACAGGGGTCCGAATCTTAACACGGACCACTCTTTGGTTATTAGCCGATTTAGGAATATATTTAAGAAGTGAAGGCATTAGCGAGCGCATGTTCCATTTGGAGTGCTTGATAGGATTAAGATTGAAAAGTTGCAAGACCCGCATGTATGCGAGTCGAGTCCATAACAGGCTGGAAAGTGTATGCCTACCGGACTTAGAAGTGAATGATTGTTGGAATGATTTGAACGATAGCATGGCGGATGTTGCGAAAGAGGCACGTGGTAGTGTAAAGATGTGCAAGTCAATAAGTTTTCACGCATGGAGTGTACCAGTTTCAGGGCCATCAGTTTGATCAGTTTAGCATCAAAAGTGGATCGAAAAGTAGTTGAAAGGAGTATACAAGGGATGTCCGATGGAATGTAGTGGGAGGCTCAATACGGTTTCTGGTCTGGATAAGGTGTTTTCTCTCCGCAATATCGCAGGCTGTGTGGGCCAGAGGGCATTTATGGATCTCAGGGTTTGATGGGGTTGTCCATATGGAACTACTGCTGGATTGTTGATTGCAGTTTTCTACGTCCTGTGCAGTCTATGTATTTAGAAGGTAAGCATGTGTGCCGACGGACGGCAACATATTGCCTTGGTTTGATATTAACATTGGCGTCAAACAGGGCTTTGTGTTATTATGTCAGCATGCTTGTTTATCTTGTACTTGGACAAACGTCGTCTGGTTCGTCTTTATGCAAAAGTGAAGTTAGTGCTAGTGAAGTTAGTCTTGTGGGAAGTCAACACTCGGGCTACCGAAATATTTAATATCACCACCAGCAAATTTCTGTTTTACTTACTTTGTAGAAAATGTATATGTAAATGTTACATGTCTGCAACCATTTCAAATTCAGCAACTAAGAGGTTAAGTAAGGAGTGGCTTTGACAGTTTAAGATAGATTCTGATTAAGTTATAAATTATAGTTCTTCGGAAATTCGGTTTCAGTTTAAAGTTTGCCTTTCATTTTTAATAAAAACAGGGACATGTGCATGAAGACCAGTGTGATGTGTATAAACAGCATGAAGATTTAGAAACCGGCTTCTACAGTTTATTAATACGTCTATGAAAGTTTTAAATAAATCATCCATTCTAACCTGTCTTCGATTTCAAGTCAGACCTTCAAATTGGTTCCGTAGTTCACCTTGGACCTTGGAGTAGACCTTGGTTCAGTAGTTGTTGCAAAGACAAGGTACTGGTAAAATTTGTGTAGGCATACACGATTTGTATCGAGCTGATACTCTGAAGGGGCGTGTTTCTTATAAATATTTTGTGTATATTGATGAATGTGTACCTTTAACAGTTTCTCGACGAAAGTCCTATTATTTTGAGCGATTGCCGCAGGAGTAGCTTCTGTTGAAAGTCGTCTACCAATATCCCCTAGCAGTAATTCTGGCGGGCAGTCTTTCACCTGCCATTTTGTGTTTTTTATACGCTTCAAGCTATTAGTTCTGTAACATAAAAGCATTTCCTAAAGCTTCTTTACTATTTAATATTTAAATACTAAAACCAAGCGAACAAAGCAAGAAGCAAACACACTTTTACATCACACAACTAAAAACTTGTGCATAAATACAAATTACATGTTTCGATATCAAAGCGTTCATTTTCTATGGATTTTTTCTTTGCTCTAAATGCAACTAAATTAGTTAGAATTGATTAAAGGTTTTTTTTCTTTAAAAATCTAAATACTTGTCGGTCTCAATTTCTTACATTAGATGCCGGGTGGTGTATATTTAAAAATAAAATCAGTGGTCTAAATAGCTATTCCTTACAAGGATTAGTCAAGTTTGGTAAGTAAGAAACATGCAAAAACTAGGAATTTACGAAGATGTGAAATCCCATTTTCACTAGGTTCAATTTTCTTATTTCATACGCTTGGTAAACATCATTGTCTTCTTTATGCGTGTACCATGCGTTTGAAACTTTAAGGACTGTAAATCATAAAAGTATTTTATTAAAGAAAGCAAATCCCGTGACTCGAACTATGACTAAATGCAATTTAATTTATTAAAATAGATAAAATGTTATTTTATGAATCTAAATTTTTACAATATACGTTTGTGACTCCTAAACTAAGGTGTAGTAGGTCATGTTAAAACAGACTTAAGGAAGTTAAACTAAAAGGCACAATAAATTAGTAGCAGTCAAAATACTAAAATATTATAAAAAAATCTTTATTTTGTTATAACTTCACAGAAATATATTATAAATTGCCTAAAATATATTATGCTTACATAAAAATAAAATTAATACAAAACTAATAGTTACAATATATTAATATTTCACTAAATTAAAATTGCACGCAATACAACACAATGACACATGCAATATTTTTTACATGCAATAAAATAAATTTTTATCTCTAAACAAGTAATGATTTAATAAATTCGTTCCATATTCTCTTACAATCGTGTTGATAAGTTGTAAGTTTAGCTCATTTTGTCTCAGTCTAACGCAACAATATGGCATTTGAATAAAAAAGAGACAGAACGTGCGCACAGCTACAACATCGTTCAAAAACTATTAATACTAGCATTAACGTTTAACATTGTAAAGTTTCACAATATTATAACAATATTTGTAATTATTACATGAATATAAAATGCTTTCTACTACAAAACAAACATGCATACATATTAACAATACATGAATTTATGCTCTGGACATCACAACTAATCATGGAAGCGTCATAATATATTCGGCAGATGTTCTAGATACAACCTATCACTAACCTCTAAACTTCTGCATAGTTAAGGTGTACACTATGTATTTTATTTTTGATAACAAAGATAAATTATTAATAGTGATCTATGTGTACAATAAAATGTACATATAATAATCAATTTTGGATATTTGGTTTTAAGAAACCATGAATCTTGTAAGACGACTTTTAATAATGGCCTATTTTTGCGATTTGTTTTAGTTTTTTTTTTTAATTACCAATTGTAATCTTGAGAACTAGCTATTGAGCAAGTTATCTAGTCTTTTGTGTCTGAACATGCGAATGGTCACCTCTTAGCTACATGTAATACAAACAATTCTTAATGCCGATTGTGATGCAATTATCTAAACTTATTTTGTTTTTTAACGTTTAAACAATACTAAAGTAATGGAACAATAAAGAGGTTTCAAATTAGTTAGAACATAACTATATACTTGTGCGGCTTTTAAACGACATATTTTGAGGTATAAAATAAAAATGTAAAACGTATAAACTAACCAGGACAGCACTAACGTGTTGTCCAGCAGTTTCTTGTCGACAAAGCTACATGCAACGAAGCAAGTGAGTAAAGAGGAATGGCATGATTGGATCTCGCTCCTAAAACATGGCTCAGGGTGGAAACAAATCTAAAAGCCAAAACAAATTCAGTACGGCATTTTAAATTGCCACTTAATTAAAATATTTATATATTTTGAATGACGATGTGATGCATAACATTTATTCTCTGTTTATTTCACAACAAATAAAATAATGTATGTTTATGTGTCAACTTTTAAAACTCACAATAATAACTATATTTTATGGGCTTGAATCTAATAAACAAAATTTATTTATCTAACTACATAGTTACCGTAAAATTAATATTCTTGGTTCTCACTATTTATAATTTTGGATTCCTTGGTTAATAAATGATCTAAACTGTGACAAATTTGTGATTATTAAATAATAATGGGCATTTTTTTTATTTAAATTAAAACCTATATGTACTTAAAACTACAGTATGTCGTTAATATAGTAGTTACCTCATGAGATCTTGTAATAATTACAATAGCTAATCTTAAATAACACTGAGTTTAAAATTTCTTCAGTTAGATTGACATTGTCATTGAGCTCAGGTAACACGAAATTCTTAATATTTTTTTAAACTAGTAATTTTGAGATATTCGTCCTCGTCGTTATTAAGTTCTAAAATAAACATCTTTAATTAAGGACATATTTAAGTTTAACTTATTTTAAGACATGTATTTTAATTATGAGTATTTGAGAGAGAATTACTTATATATTTCCTGATATTTCACATTAATATCTATATCAGAGTCATATATTTTTGTACCTAAAAAAGTTATACAAATAAGCTGAAACATTTTCTGATACCGGCCTCTATAGACAACAGATATTAGGCGGATATCACACTACCGTTGTATACCACTCCATTGTGCGGCGTGATCGATTCCGCATGCGTAAGCGGAGGCACGGTATTGTGTTACCGTCGCGACTTTGTCCAGAACTGTATTGCATGACCACGCGACATTCACTCCATCTTGCGTTCATTTAACATTTAAACGAAAAATTTGAAAACAGAGATCGCTGTATATTTTAACATTACGATTTTAAAATAAATCTGTATAGTACTGCGGAGCTCAAGTGCTGTTGACATCCGCAGCATCGCAAACAGAGGTTTGCGGTTCAATGTGATATCCGTCGTAATGTCGAGTTGGCAGCTACTGTTTAAAAAAACTGAAATATGACAATGGTGTGCGCTGACGTTATAGCGGCAGTGATTGAAATTTACGAGGAACCTATTTTCCTCCTTCCTTCCTTGTTAGATTAATATTTTTTCAGGAAATAACAACGCCTATTCGTTTGTATTGCAAAAAAGAACAACACCACTTTGAATTATAATCGTACCACAAAATTTTACACTAGCTTAAATTTCAATTTAAATCTCATTAAAAATGCATATATTATTTATCTGCATCACTTAGGTTCATAAATCAATATTAAGGCAAATAATTCTTAGTTGCATTTCAATATAGGTAGCTAATTTTTATAATTATCGATATCTCACATTTAAAGAACGCCTTTAACACACACACTAATAAACCATGCACATTTCAAACACATACCAATAAATATCATACCACATTACACATTTTTTTGAATACACGATGGTCGAATGTAATTAAAAGCACCACATTTCAAATGATCTAACTTAAGTATGTATAATGTATAATAAACTATAAGCACATATAACACAATCGAGTAGCTAAATTTCAAATATGGCTAACTCCGTGAAAACTTAAAAAAATAGCAGAAAACCATAAAAAAATCTATTAAAATCTGTTTCAATTTATATTGTCATATTTATGTGATATGAAAGGGGACAAGCATACAGCTCTGCTGTTGGTAAGAAAGCGACAACATCATGTAATTGAAAATATATGATGTTGGCCATATTCAAATTTAACGACACAATTATACAAAAACATACTCCATATACACAAACGATTAACAAAATACTCAGTATTTTTAGGGCTGGCCAACATATTATGCGTCAAAAAAATATCAAAATTGTGGCAATCATAAATGTAACTGTTTTCTTCAACTTAATGCCCATCAATTGGGTTTCGTTTATATAATTATTCTCCTTTTAACATAAAAAAATATACTGCAATAAGTTTACAGATCCGTAACCTAGTATAATAACTGCATTATCCTGAGTCCTTGTCGCAATTATTTACGTTAAATTTGAATAGTACAAAAAAAAAATTATTACTACTTAAAACAAGATTATTTGCTTTATCAAGTTTAATTTTTTTTTCTTGAATTTACTTTAAGGTATTATGTTAAGGGTAACACGTGATGATTGATTCATCTATATAGAATTTATTTTGTTGCTTGTATTGTCCTTGTATAGCGGACTCAATGTAACTCAATTTAGAAATATTAGATATCTGTTATAGCAAAAAGATATTTAAAGATAAAGGAGAAGGAATAAAGTACAGTAAAATAAACGTTTTAAGGTGCCCATTGTAAATTGAATACGGGAATTTTAGATATTGTTTAAAACAAAAACGCAGCTGACCAAGTACTTTTTATTTACAGTCTTATCAGATCTAAAAAACCAAATTTCAGCCCGAGGTATTTAGAAATCGTGGTGGAATAAAAAACTTACATGCACTCACGAACCCTGGACTATAGCGTGACGTTTTAAAGCAGTATTACTCCAACATTGCTATCTAAGCATCGACTTTCTTGCGCTCTAAGGTTACGTGTTTGAGACGATACAGAGTAAATGTTTTATAGTATAAATAAAACTTTGAAACACACGTATTTATATTTGTCTCCGTAATATGTTTTTGGCGATATAAAATGAAACAGAAGTGAAATTCGAAGTAGGTTCTAAAAGATCTGACCACCGGGCCCACACTGTTTATATGGCAATTAGATTTAAATAATACTGCTTCAAGGCATCATGATGGAACCCCTTAAAAGTAACATTTCTGTTCGGGAGAATGAGAATCAGGTATGTAGGGGAGCGGGAGCGGCAGGTGTGGATTGGGGACGGTGTGGGTCGCACCTTCTGTCAGGGTGGGGCGGCGGCTGGAGCGCGGCGCCGTCGAGGCGGGCGGGGAAGGCGCGGTAGTAGGCGGCGCGGTGGGGACAGCGCTCCGCCGGCGCGCCCACCTCCGCCTCGCACGCCCACCGCGCCCCCGCCCCCGCACTCCCCGTCCACACCGCGTACCCACGCGCCACTCCGCCTTCCCCTAACCGACACCTACGATCCGCAATTAATTATTTGTTAATGGTTCCAAATTTAAACTTTTATTTTTTTTAGATTGGCACAACTGTTTTACATTTTGATATTTATATTAAATGCAGTGATGTTTTTAGTTACATTATATTTAGTATATACTGCGAATTTCATAATGGACAAAAATATCCAACAGTGTTATCTTAAATTTGCTTTGGCAATGTTTTTTTTTTATGATATTGAAAGGCAAACAAGCAAACAGATTTCCCGATGGTAAGAAATTCCCGCCGCCTAGAGACACCAAAGGTGGTAATGGTGCGTTGCCAAGCTGAGGCCAGGATGTTAGGCCTTGAGCAAGTTTACCGGCTACCTTACCTTCCGAACCGGAACACGTCATGACGTTATGACGGCAGGAATAGGTAAGGCGCTGGTACCAATTCGGGTGAGTCGCTGCGAAACTCTACCACCTAGTCAGATGTCACGGTGTTAGTGACGGTAAACCTCTGCTCGCCTTTTACGAGCTTTCTGGCAGGAAGGCAGATGGTCTATTCTTCAAAGGAGCCCGGACCAACACGGGGGACAACATGTTTGGATTAAATGAAAATGTTACAGAAGGCTTCCGGTGAATCTACTTTATCAAAATCTCGTGCTTTTGAGTGGTACAAAGCGTTCATAAGTCACGGAAGAGTTTCCTCGCTTTATTAGTTCATCAACTTCTGCAACTGAAGTTAACATCGCAAAAGCGAAAGAAACAGTGACTGAAAATCTTCATTCAACTTTGAGAAAGATAGCCACCGAACTTTTTGTATCTTACGAATTCATCCGTAACATTTTAATTAATCATTTGGGTATGAAGCATGTTACTATTTGGCTAGTCCCGAAAAACCTGAATTTTCTAGAAAAACTCAATCGCATGAGATTTGCTGAGGACATGCTAGAACGAGTCAAATTCAACCTAACCGAAAAAGTTTCGTGAATGACACGTATTGTCACTGGTGACGAGACGGGGGTTTACGAGTTTGATATGCAAACTAGTCAACAAGCTTGGAGTGCCGCATTCCAACTGAACCTAAAGTAAATAGCCACGCCAAACTCGTCAAAAGACAAAGTCACGTTGAGTGTTTTCTTTCACTCTCGAAATTTTTGCTAGAAGGTTAAACGGTAAGTAAGGAATATTATTTGAGCGTTATGCGTCGTTTAAAGAGAGCAAGTTTGACGAAAAAAGGCCAAATTTGTGGAAAGAAAACTATTGCACCACGATAACGGGCCTTCGCACGAGGCGATCATTGTAAACGAGATTTTGACAAAACACTTAGCAAATATTATCGAGGAATCACCATATTCGCCAGATATGGCTTCAGCCGACTTCTTCCTTTTTCCTAAACTAAAAAAATGTCAACTGTCAGAAGACATAAAGATAATTCGAGGTAAAAATCAACTCAATGACGGAAACAGCGTTTAAAAATGTTTTAAGGATTGATTTATTCGTTGGCGTAAGTGTATCGTTTCTGAAAGAGCATACTCTGTATAAATGTCGACGAATAAAACCAGTTTCTGTATTACTGATCTTTACCCGGTACTTTCTTCACAGAGTAGTACATTACACATTACTCTTGGGTGATCATATCAGATCCTAGCGGTCGCTGTTTCTCAACAACCGAACATTTGTCTATATCTGGGATGTAGCAATACATCTTTGTTATGAATAGCAGATTTAAGCTAGCACTCGGAAGAACAAACATTGTTTGATTATTACTGTGATTATAATAATAACAGTAATAAAACAATGTCAGTTAACAATAAAAACGAAGATTCTTTAACCAGTTAAAAATGGAAATATTAGTACATCTGAAGCACATATCAAGATTAGAATATCGTCGGCTTTTTGCAAGAACTCATTATGTGACATATTCATTATTCTAAGATAAACCATAGTTTAGTTCGGATTAGTTAGTGGTTATGTTGATTTGCCCATATTATCCTATATAGCAAGCTGCGTAACGTCTAAAGTAAATTAGTTAGAAATTAGTGAGTTTTTGCATTTTGTAGAATATGTCAAAACCCATGAAAAAAAAACGTATTTAGTGATTTTTTTGCAGTTTATGAGTTCAATTAAATGCAGTTAAATGGATTTTTACAGTTTTGGATTGAATGGAAAATTGGATTTTTCCAATTTTCAAATAAAAAAATGTTGGTCGGGATTGGAAATGTGCCCGGTTGGCGATAGGCTTGCCACATATCACATTGTGGGACTTAGTGTCTTCGGCTAGTCGTGGGTGCTTTGGTTGTACCTCTGCCTACTTGTTCGGGGATATGGGCGTGAAGATACTTTTTTTTAAATGAGTTCTTGCAATAAGCCGACGATGTATTATACACTGTATCAATAAACTACTATATTATTGAAAAACCGACTGGGCTACGTAAAAATATTTTACGTGTAATTAAATTTTTGACAATACACGCATACGCGCAAGCAACCATATTTATTAAGAGACACACTACTCACATATTACGTTATCGAATAAAATTTATAAAAACAAAAAACTTACCTTAAAGCTTTAATTCGATGTTCTAGAACTTGCAAATTTATGTCATAGTCGCCCCAGTTGGCCATAATTTTATTATCTATGAGCGTAGCAAACATTTGCGTCTCTAGAAATCTTGAGAGGAATGGACGGTGCTTTTGGGGTTGATCAGATAAAAATGACGCTTTGTCAAAATTGACCATAGATTCTCGAGCAGTTAGCCACGATTCTCGGTCCTGTAATAGATGAAGCAAAATTATATATTAATCAAACACCGGGTTGTTGCTTGTTAATTTTGTAGCGAAGGCTACATCAGGCTATCCAACTGATAGATACCCCTATTGTCTAATTTCCTTTAAAAGTTAGTAATTTGATGTGTGCCTGTCTGTACTATAAAATGCACAAGTAAATTTAGAGTTCTTTAAATAAACTGTTCTTACATTAAATAAATAAAAAAATAAAATCCTTTTGTAATGGATACTAATAAATAAATATGTTATAACAATATATTATATAAACATCATTAAAAAATATTACGAGTATTTTTTCATTTTATTTAATCTCGAGGATTTTCACTTAAAAACAAAATACATTTGTATAAAAAAATTGGTAAATTTTAAACTAATTTAAATTTTGCTATGCGAATAATTTATATCTCAATAGTGAGAACAAAGATTATGTGATACAGTGATCACATACCATTCTGTTTTTTAAAAATAGTCACATATTTAACTAAACTAGCGATTTATTTATAAGAAAGTTAATATTTCAATTTCAATATGTTAATCACATTAGGTAGTTGTGTGTGTGTATTGTGTGTGTATCTTCACGTTCATATCCCCGAAGAGGTAGGCAGAGGTACAACCAAGGCACCCACGACTAGCCGAAGACACTAAGTCCCACAATGTGATAAGTGGCAAGCCTATCGCCAACCGGGCACATTTCCAATCCCGACCAACATTTTTTTTTATTAGAAAATTGGAAAAATCCAATTTTCTTTTTGTTGACCGACCCGGGATTCAAACCCGGGACCTCATGCAGTCAAGTCCAACACCCGGACCGCTAGACTACAGAGGCGAGGTAGTTGTAGATTAACAAATTAGTTTAAAAACACCTTTCTACCTAAATAAATACGATTGCAAATTAAAACATTGCTATTAAAACATCCAAAGAAGGCACAGCACAGCCTTTAGTCTTCACAGATATAGTTTTTAATTACAATTAGTAATATCAGCATTGGCAATAAATTTAAATTTCTGCTATATTCGTTACGTTTCATTTCAAATATCACAAAACGCTTAAGCGTTGCAGTATTTCTAAAATACTATATACGTATAAGTGACACGTAACAGTACATGAATATTTTTGACATTTTACCAAACGCCGACAATGGAAAATATCAAATATTTCTAAAAGAGCAAACAAATTCTCTTCATCATGTTAGTTTCGATAGTACAGAAACTCTCTTTGTAACTGATTTTTTCGTTATTTTGTCAACTTTCTCTGCGTAGAGCTTTGGTACTAGGACTAAATACTTGTTAAAAATTACCTGATCTGGCATAATAACAAAATTCTCGTACGTCAGGAACATATGAACAAATCTATTAAGAAACGTCTCTCTAATGGCAATATTAAATCGAATGTCTTCATTGTATTGCTCCTCGTCGTTGAGTATCTTTTTCTTAGCTGTAGGCATAATTGTGTCGGCGTCTACATCATCTATATTAACTCCTGAAAATACAGTATTATCTTTGTTTAAATATAGGTAATATGGCACCTGTTCAGCTAATGATTGTCTAAAAACAGTTGAAACATAAATAATAATAATAATAAATCTTTATTTCACATAAACCTACAAGAGGCAACTGTGACGCGTCTATACAATAATAAATCTACCACCGGATCGGAACGCGGCCGCACACTGAGAAGATTTTTATATTGTATAAGTGTGCGGCCGCGTTCCGACCCGGTGGTAGATTTTATTATAAAGCTATTATTATTATATAGACGCGTCATTAGTGCCTTTTGTATGGTCTATGTGAAATAAACTTTTTCTAATTCTAATTCTACATTTTAGGAACGCGTAATTAAGTAACAGGAAATTTAAGAGCTATAAACTGCACAACGATTAACTTTTCCAATTTTCCAGCCATTCTAACAAATGACATGCATCTGTTGGCCTTTTAAAGGCTCACAAAAAATTGAACTAGTCAAACTAGTTTAATAACATAACTGTAAGTAGCAGTGATCAGTGTAAATAAATTATTTTAAAAGGTTGAACATTTTAATAGTCTGCAAACAACAGTAGGACAGTGTATTTTGAGTAGGTCTGTGATGATTATGTTTTAAAGTTTTAGTTATACTAGTAACCAATTGGACAATAAAACCTTGAGTATTTACACTCATAGTTCAGTCAGAGACACGAATTTTGAACGTTTAGCGATTATTTATCTCTTTTATGTTACATAAAAGACGAAGGCTCACTTGATGAACTTGTATCAAGTTGTTATACCAAATATGAAATATATACGTGATGCCAAAACTTTGGACCCCTTTTTACGAAAATTGCGCGAACGCAGGAGAACAAAATTTAGCACACTTATAGTTTATGTGTAGGAGAAGTGCAGAGCGCTAATATTTTTCAATAATAATGCTTATAAAGTACATTAAATCATTACATAAAACATTACCCACACTACCGTGCATTTGACACACACAAACAAATATATTGATGATAACGATAAAAGATCACAGATGGTGCACTAAAAAGTTTGGAAACAAAGTAGTTGGTCTTGAGAAATGAAGAAGGCGTTCTTATCAACAAGATATTAAAATTTATTATGGTCGAATTTCGACCAATTGGCGACTACTAGTATAAAATAAATAAACATAAAAATTGTAGTGTGAGGATCGAGTGGGTGAACTTTAAGCTGGTTTCCAACCGTGGTAACATGGACTCCAACAATGTTAACCTTGGAGGAAAAGTTCGATTTCATTTTCCAATTATTGTTAAATTTGGATTAAATATACGGTCCAGACTGATGCAAACCTTGTTGGTCTTTTTTGGTCGTTGGTCATTCTCCCCGTGTTGGTCCGGGCTCCTTTGCAGAATAGACCATCTGCCTTCCTTAGCAGGCAGCTCGAAAAATGCGAGCATAGGCTTACCAGCACTAACACCGTGACATCCGACTAGGTGATAGAGTGTCGCAGCTACTGACCCGGAATGGTACCACTGCCTTACTTATTCCTGCCGCCATAACGTCATGACATGTTCCAGTTCGGAGGGTAAGGTAACAGGTAAACCAACTTTTGCTCGAGGCCTAACATCCCGATCTCGGCTTGGCAACGCACCATTACCACCTTTGTTGTCTCTAGGCGGCGGCTCTTACCATCAGGAAATCCGTATTTTTGTTTGTCTTCCTGTAATATAAAAAACGAATGTTTACAACCAGTGTTCATAACCTGTCTGGAACTGTTATTATGATTATGACATTGCAGTGTGTTGCTTATTTCCGCCACAGAATTATAACATTTTCCCAAGACACACACACTTAGCCCGGATCACCACACAAACAAATAACGTACAAAAATAAACAAACGTAAAAGTATTTCTTAATTCACTTACCACAATTTGTCATTTAATATCTTACTAAAATTATTGAGCGGAAACAACATATAACAAAGTATTACATATTACCCAGAGCCTGAATCCTAGTTGACAAAAATTTACAACGTTGCATCATTGTTATAATTATTCTAGTATCAGTTAGATAAAAATGTAAGTTAAGTTTAAAAAAAAAGAGAGTGTCTTCTATACGTTAAATCTGTTACTTATTCTATGTTATTAGTATAATTGACGAACCATATGCGAACAATTTACTTATTTTGTCTTTTAATTAATGTTTTTTTTTAATTTAATAATGTTTTTTTTTTATTTGAATTTATTGAATTTTATTTAAAACTATCAGAATTGATATAACTATTATTAATTATTATTTTGACATATATGTGCCTAATATTATTTCAT